>JAYKKT010000066.1:5295000-5520000 GCA_036023115.1 Brasenia schreberi
AATGTACATTTTAAGTTGTCGAACTTGCTTAAGATCGACATATTACCCTAACGCCATGCGAATTCGAGACTTAATGATTAATTGAAGTGTAAGGAAGAACAAAGACTCACATTTCTCTATTGGGATCACCCCAATTGTACCAGCCTTGGGGCATGATGATGTTGTCCATGTAAGTGTAAGCAAAAATGACCCTAGAGAAGAGACCCCAAGCCCTTCCCAGGAACACAACACCAGAGCCAGTTACCCTACAATTCACAAATGAGAAGCCTGTGTCATCCAGAAGGCTCATCCTGTTCTGTGCAGTAAGAGCTCCATAGTTTCGAGCAATTGCATGTAAATGACATCCCTGCAAACCAAAATTTTAGTTTCAAACTTCAAAATTACAAGGTAATTTAAGGAGAAAGCTTAATTACTCAACATCGACTTTTAGTAATGGATTTTCAAGTAAAAAGTGGACAAAGAAGAATAGAGTGCATAGAGCTATTCGGACTAGATGATGAAACCTCAAATGTGAAAAAAAAGATATATTTAAACATAAAATTCTTCAAGGAGATGCTTAAAATTATGTAGGTAAACCTTATGATATGTGAAACAATATGACTATACATATTAGAGGAGTGGCAAAAGATGTGTTAGGCAAATTTAAGGGAGGCATACTTGGCACACAAAAAAAGCTTGTTGGTAGAAGATAAAATCAAGGCAAAGAAAGCATGTTACAAATTACATTATGCTAAGAAGAGTAGTGAAACTTGCGAGGCTTATAAGAAAGCAAAGAAAGAGAGAAAAATACCGTTAGTAAAGCAAAAGCCAAAATTTGTAAGTATTTATATAATTTTTTTTTAACTCAATAGAAGGTGAAAGAGATACTTTTAGGATAGCTAAGGCTAGAGATAAGAAAACTAAGGATCTTACTTTTATTAGATGTGAGCATGAGAAGATTCTAGTGGCAAATGATGATATCAAAAATATATAAAAAAGTTATTTCTATAAGCTTTTTAATGAAAATACATATGGTAATATTAGCTTAGGAGAGTTAGCCAAATCAGAAAAGTATACAAACCGTAATTTCTATCAATGTATTCAAAAGAATGAAGTCAAAGAGGATCTTAAATATATAAAGGTTGGTAAATATGTAAGATTAGACAATATTTCTATGAAAGAATGTAAAATTTTAGGAGAGATGATGCTCACTTGACTCACAAGATTATCTAATTAAATATGGAGAACCCAAAAGATGCACGAGGAATGGAGAGCGAATACACTTATACCCATGTATAAGAATAAGGGAGACATTCAAAATTGTGTGAATTATCGAGGTATCAAGTTAATGAGCCATACTATGAAATTATAGAAAATAATTATCGAATATAGGTTAAGAAAAGTATTGAGTATACCAAAGAACCAATTCAGATTCATAACCGGTAGATCTAATATTGAAGCGATTCACCTATTGAGACATCTTATTTAAAGTATAAAGAGATATTCTATGGAGAACCTTGGAAAAGAGAGGTATCATATTGATATACATAAATCTTATAAGACATGTACGATGGTGCAAAAACATGATTGAGAACTCATGAAGGAATGTCAGACTCCTTTGAAGTTAAGATTGGGTTACATCAGGGTAAGTCCATAATTATTTATATTGGTCATTGATGAGTTAACCAAACATATTCAAGATGAAGTACCTTGGTGTATGCTATTTGTAGACGACATTGTGTTAGCGAATGAGTTTAATGAAAAAGTTAATAGAAAATTGGAACTATGGAGAGAAATGTTAGAAAGTAAAGACTTTCGACTTAGTACAACAAAGACAAGATATATTGAATATAAGTTTGATCATTTGGGTACTTGAGAGGACATACAAATTAAGATTTTCACACATTGCATCCCTTACAAGGAAAGTTTTAAATACCTAGGGTCAATTTTTCAAAGTGATGGAAAAATTGATGGAGATGTTACACATAGAATTAATGTCGATTGGTTAAAATGGAGAGGGCCATCAGGTATTCTATGCAATAAGAAGATATCACTAAAGTTGAAAGGTAAATATTATAAAGCAGCAATTAGGCCTGCTATGTTTTATGGTTCTGAGTGTTGGGCAGTTAATCATCAACATGTGCAAAAGATGTTTTTAGCATAAATGAAGACGTTGAGATGGATGAGTAGTCACACAAGAAAAGACTGTAAACATAATGAGGTTATTAGAAACAATTGGCTGTAACATTAATAAATGATAAAATAAGAGAAAATTAATTAAGATGATTTGGATATGTAGAAATGCAACCCAAGGATGCTCCGTAAGAAGATATGAAAAACTAGATTGTGAAAATGTTAAAAGAGGGAGAGAACGACTACAAAAATATTAGAAAGAAACAATAAAGAATGATCTAGTTTATATTGAGTTAACTGCTACCATGACACATTATAGGGCATCCTTGGCTTCTTTCACAATTGTGAATCATCCCGTCTCTACAAAAATATTAGAAAGAAACAATAAAGAATGATCTAATTGTGAATCATTTCGAGAGTTTGTTGATGTTAAAAATTAGTTTCTTCTTTCACAATTGGCTTCTTTTAAGCAAATAAAGCTTACAACTAATTGATCTTCGAGCGTGGCTCATTCACATGTTAAGGGATTCCTATACATATCCAGCTACATTAAAGGGGTGATTGAGTACAAGGCGAGGACTATGAAACTATGAAACTTGAATTACAGTTTCTGTTGTGAGCCTTGTAATAATTTGGACCCCAGTTTTTACTGCACTCGTTGAGGCCCGCGTTTGGTTACAAGAGGAAGTAGAACTTCTCAGGCCTTGTAATCAAAATGGACTCATTCTTTATTATTGGTTACAATTACTTGGTATTGGACTTAATGATGTTATTAATGGTTGTTGTACTCAATTAAGCCCATATAACCTTAATTACATTTAATTCATGATAAATACTCCTAAAAACTTAATTGATATATATATATATATATATAATAAAGGTGAAAGTTTAAAGTGTTAAAATCATGTAGGTTTGAAGGGCTTGTGCATATAAATACTATTGGATATTTTTTAGTCTCATATTGATTGCACAAAGAATCTCCTATGTCTTTTTATATATGACAGTTTTTGAACCTTGATAGGCATGAAAGACTACATACACGTGTGGTGGGCCAGGCCATGCTTAGGAATTATAACTTAGGGTTTTCTAATCCAAAGTGAGTGAAAACTAACAGTTGTGCTCCCTCTGTTCTTTGCAACTTGTTGTTCCTCTTTTACTGTGACTGTTTTTTACTTTTCGTTGGATGGAGTAACTGAGGTGTGGTCGAAGACAACAATAGTTGAAATACATACTACTGTTGCATGATCATTTTAACCTAGGAGAAAAACATTAGAACCCGTATGTTCCTAATAGTAGGGTGCCTTATAGTGTGGTTAAGTGTCTTACTTTGTTTTGTTTGATCTTGTTAGGCTCTTTGCTTATGGCTTTTTTTGGATTTATGATTTTGATTGATATTGACATGTTAATATTCATTGCATATTACATGTTTGTAGCCCGACTTCTTCCAACAGCTGACTCTTGTAAATTTATCAAAAAGAACTTGGTTCTGAGTTCTTGTTTCTTTGTTGTGGTAGTGGAAATGCTTTTCAAGCATGGTGGCTTCCATTTTTACTACAGACACAGAAGCTAACACTGCATAAAAGCATTTCCAGATTCTCAAAAAGGAACGGTTCCTATGGTAACCCTTTTTGTGAATGCAAAAAGGAGATTCTTTCTTTCCTTTGCTTCAAGGATTTGAAAAGAAGGGAACTCCGGAAAGGAAGATTAGGCAGGGACTTTTCAAGATGGTCCTTCACTATGTGTCTCATAGGACCTATATATATACTCCAATATACCTTATATTAGAATGTCACACTCAAAGCACGCACGCGCATGCACACACACACACACACAACAATCGCACCTAATACCAGAGAAGGCATGATTCTGGTTTTTGTTTTAATTTTGGGTTTTCATCAGTAAGTATAGCAGTAGCAATATTTGTTCTGTATCACTGTGGGTCGTCACAAACAAAGGCTTCTCAGGTCATGCTCGTGTCGGATTTCGGTGTCGTGTCTCGAGTTGCAATCTGAGGAAGTGGTGGGGGAAGAGATGCAACCAACCTCAAAGAGGGAGAGGCCATTTCCGAAGATGAAATCGACGGAGCCCTCGATGTAGCAATCCTTGTAGTAGTGCCTACCAAGGTGGTCGTAGAGCGTGTCCTGTGCACCCACGAAGGTGCACCCAACAAACGCAGCCGTGTCACCTGAGATCCTTAGTGCCACTGCTTGTTTCCCAACCGCACCCGGTGGTGGAACTGGCGTCGTGTTCTGCTCATTAAACATATACATTCATTAATCATCACCACCACCACCACCATGTTCCTATCTTTCTACCAAATAAACACTCATTTGAATTTATGGCCAACGCACAAAATGAGCAGTTTGATTTTCAGGCCTAGGACTAGAGAATTGAAACAACAGTTTTAGTTTACACTGCAATTAAACAGAAGCTCAATACACACTAAAAAAAAGGAGTTGTAAGAAGGACCATCGGTAACCCACCCCCAAGGGTGGGCTGCTTGAACCGGAGTTTCCGTTGTCTCAACCTCGCAATCAAACACCCCCTAAATCTCACTGGAACATGCACATAACAAATTTACACCATACTATATATATATATATATATATATATATATATATATATATATATATATATATATATAACTCAGAGACACGACACCAAAACCCAAGCATGACCTTAAAAGCCTTTGTTTGAGACTAGGCAACTGGAACTCCAGTTTCAATTCAAGCAGCCCCTAAATCTCACTTGGGCATGCACATGACAAAATTTCACACACACTCACACATAAGAGAAGAGACTAGTATATCCTAACACTCTTAGGTGATAGTAAATTCAAATAAATCTCAACCATACATTTTTGGTGATGGATGGTTGAAATTCAAATCTATAAAGTAAAATGTACATAGTAGGTATACTTTATTCACATTTTGCCTTTTAAATTTCAAATCTCAATCATCCATCAACAAAGATATCTGGTTGAGATTTGTTTGGATTTGCTAGCACTTAAGGGTGCTAGCAAATACCGGTTTCTCTCTCTATGTATATATTAAATATTAGCAAATCCAAACAAATCTCAACATATTCATAGTTGAAATTTGATATTTAGAAAGTAAAAGCACACATGTGAATAAAATGTATATGCAAAACATACATAGGTACTTTTGTTTTATAGATTCAAATCTCAATCATTCATCACCAAAAATAGATGGTTGAGATTTATTTTAATTTGCTAGTACCTAATGGTATTAACATATACCAGTTTCTCTCTCTATATATATACACAAACACACACACACACACACACACATATATATATATATATATATATATATATATATATATATATATATATATATATATATATATATATATATATATATATATATATATATATATATATATATATATATATATATATATATATAGGAGTACCCGTATCTCTTGTCTCTTGATGTATTATTGGAAAGGCCTCCTTCTTCTGTATTCCTTTTTCCTTGGGTTGCCCACATCATCATTTTATTATTTCAGTAGTTGATGACCTTCCGGAAGGGGCATACGTAGGATTCGTGCATCAGGCCTCGGTTGTGCCCTCTAGACAATCATGTTTGGCAACAGCCGAGGCAAACCTTTATCAAATCATTGTTAATTAAAAGCTATACATTTCTAATAATAGTGAATATTTTTTTCAAAAGGCAAACATCTCCTACCCTTCATAATATTCTAGAAAATGATTAAGGACACCCTCATTCACAATTTAGCTAATTTTGTCAAGTATATAGTCATAAAATTGGAGGGTTAGTCAAACTCTTACCTTTTATAACATTCTAAAAAATGATCTTTCAAGAACATCCTCATTCACAATTTAGCTAATTTCGTGAAGTATATATGGATTGATATCTATCTTTAGTATATGTATATTTAGTTCTGGAAAACCTAGAAGTCAGTGTTTCAAATCGGTAGATGGAATCAATCTTCTCTATAAAAGGAGCTTCAAATCAATGGATGCCTTAATGCAGTCAGGCCCACATGAAGTCTTGACTCTGGCTCAGTTGGTTGAGCCCTAAGTACCAACAACATTTGAACTTCTAAGTGAAGTTTTACCTTCATCAATAATAAAAAAGAAAAAGGTAAAAATGTAAATTTTTATCACCAAGGGCACCCATAGCTTCTGTAGACAATCCATAACAAATAAATAATAATAAAAAAGGCTAGCAGAAAACACAATATATGACTTCTATTAAGATATAATATAAAGAAATGCCGACGGAATTCACGGAACATATGAGATATTTCCAGTGAAACTCTTTCGGTTGGATGGCAAGTACTTCTTTTCTTGGCAGGTTTACATTAAATATTAACCAAAGACGATAAATACTTTTAATTTAAATTTTTACCATTGATCACAAAAGTCGAACCGTAAAAATGTTTTAGTAAGATCATGTAATTTAACAGATCATTCTCTCTATTTATATATGCGCATAGTTGTGGTACACGCATTTCAGTGCGACCTCTAATTAAGAGAACGTAGTGTAATATCTGGCAAATGTAATCCTACATATGTCATTTCTACTTTAAAAAACCATAAAATTAACAATTTGACAATTTAAAATTTGATTAAATAGATCATCAAAAAGAAAGTTTGCTTAGATAGAACAGATTTCAGAAAATTTTCAAAAACAGTGGACGCGAATACACATACAAATACGTACATACATTGTTAGACTCTTCTGCTAAACAAGGAACCATGAGTGGTATAGTCACCTTAAATGTAATGTTTTTTGCTACAAAGTAAGGGGAGTTGACAGCAAAAGTGGCAGAATTGAAGGTTCCCATCGGCTGCCCATTTGATCCCACTGTCTGAGCCGTATCACCCCATTGCACAACGGTTCTATCTGCACCTGCCCCCTCTATTGTTATGAAGGACTTGAATGGAGGAATGCTCACCTTCTCCCTGAACTCATCACAAAACCTAATCAATTAACTCACAAATTCATTTTCTCTATAATCCTCCATTAAATAAACAAGCAAGTTATATATATATATATATATATATATATATATATATATATATATATATATATATATATATATATATATATATATATAGAGAGAGAGAGAGAGAGAGAGAGAGAGAGAGAGAGAGAGAGAGAGAGAGAGAGAGAGAGAGAGAGAGAGAGAGAGAGAGAGAATATGGATTGTGAATCTAGATGGGTTGAAATTTAAATTTAAAAGGTAACAACTAATAAACAGTATATGCCTTGCATATATTTTCCGTTTGATTCTTTCTAGGCCTAATGAATGGGTCGGCCACTGGCTATCTCTCATTGAAGATGCATAACTTGCAGCGAATGGCTCTAACTGAATTAATAACTCTGATTGATTATGAATTCATGGTAAATAAGTTCGACAAAGTTTTACTGTGGTTGTTGGAAGCCTAATGCATGCAATTCTCCTCTTTAACTCGGTTTGAAACCGGTGATGATTCCTTACCTCAACAGAGTTATATGAAAACAAAAAATCCGTGTAGTCGATCCCATTTAGTATGAGAAAAGGCTTAGTTGTTGTATGACTGTGATTATGACTTACGTGTATATCCCAGGATTGACTCTGATTATGACTCTAACTGAATTAACTGTAGGCAAGGAATCAATGGCGGCCTGTATGGTGGTGAAGTCTCCTGCTGCCGGGTTCTTGTCGACGGTGAGCACGAAGGAAGGGTAGACCTTGTTCATTGCGGTTGCAAAGAGGGAGTGGTTGAGAGTGCCTATCCATTTGACCCATATCATGAACTGCTCTTCTACCTGTTGATTCCTTGCTGCATTGGCTGGTGTCTCCTGTGGATTGCCACGGTTGGGGCGCAGCCCTTTGGTGTGAGCACCTGTCAACCATGAGTTGATCGACAAAAGGATTATAATGTAGAGAATTTTGTGGGAGCTAGCCATTATGGAGAGAGAGAGAGAGAGAGAGAGAGAGAGAGAGAGAGAGAGAGAGAGAGAGAGAGAGAGAGAGAAGCAGCCAAAAGCAGAAGCTGTTGCGTGGAGTAATGAGAGGGAGAGAAAAGGCAGAGGGCGGGCTTTGTTGGCGTCCCATTTAAAGTTGGTCTCTCTCTCTCTATATATATATATACGTATATATAAATATATATACATATATATACATGTATATACATATATATACATGTATATATATATATATACATGATTCACGGGTTTGTTTCTGACATCATGCAGTTCACAAGCTAAACATATTTGCTGACAGGTCCAGCTATTCTTATTCTGAGCCCGTGAGGTTGCCTCATTATTTTCTCTTCGTATTCTTTTGACAATAACGTTCAGTAGAGACCCCAAAAATTCCTTTCTTCTTTTGTCGCCAAATTAAGCACCTCGAGGCTGTTAAATCATATAACTAGTGATTCCTTTATATATTTTTAATCATTTACATTTTGGCAGCAAGATCTCGATGCTTCAACCACAGCCAAGCCTTTTCCAAGTTTAGGTAGATTCGATAAGAGGGTGAACTGTGATGACTTTCTAAGAGATCACTGTTGTTAGCAATATTCATTTCGCTAATTTTGAAGTTATAATGGGATGTAGTGCATTAATAGAAACATCACACCTTTAAGGAGAAATTCAACAAAGTTTTACGTGAGCTGTAGAATTTTTGAGAAAAATCTCATTTGATTCTGTATTGAGAACGACCATGCTAGATTGAAATCTCACCATTTTAATACGTTCAGCAGATATGATCCTAAAGCACACAAACAATCACACAAAGTATAGTTGGAGGAAAATGTAAAGTTAAAACCACACCTTTACTGAATAATCCTTAAGTGATGTGTATTACGTTGCCTTGAGATCACGAGACATTGGTCGGTGCCTGGCTTTTAAAATGATTATCATGCACTCTTAGTTGTAGAAACTTTCATTCCGAGGATGCCCATCCAATGCCGAAATTGACAAGATCCATCAAAATCACCATTGGTATATCGTACAGTTTCGTTTTTTTAAAATTGTTCTGTAAAAGAGCCACAGAAAACAAACAAGATCTCTGCAGAAATTTTGGCCCCGGGTACCAACAACAATGGCAGTATCTGATAGTGATCTATCATCTATCATCATATGACAAAATACAACGCGACAACCCCAACTAGTCGCCTAAATATTGCGTCGATTTACACCGTTTGGCGTTAGCGTGAGCTAGCCTCTCTGTGGTACACCCGCAGCTTCTTCAATCTCTTCCTACCAATCTTACTGCAATTACCTACCAATCTTACTGTAATTACCTAGAAATGCCACTCTGCAATTCATGTATTCTGCAGATGTCACACAAGGAGAGAGAACTGTTGAGCAAAAATAGCAGAAAAAGGCGAATGACTTGTCAAAAAAATACACAAAAGCGGAGGTCTTGCATCATGTCTGATTGATTATATCTGTTTTTGTGTGTGTGAGAGAGAGAGGGAGAGTGGGGTTGTTTGTTGGGCATAGTGGTATGATGGTATCCCACTTTAGCTATTGGAAAGCCAATGTCGTATATAAAACAGGCAATAATGGTTTAGGTAAACGTGATCTGGTGGAACCGCTGGTAACTGGAGCACCGCACCGTGTGTCTTTCTATTACAGTTCCAGGTTTTGAATAAACTGGAAACAGTGCTGATGCATTAGTGTACTGCTAGAATATATACGAGGAGAAAGAGAAGTTAGAAAAAATATTAAGAAATCGTTCCATTAGAAAATCCCAACGATGCATGAACTTACCTCGCAGACAGAAATACTCATGGGACGGACCACTCACGAGCTTCAAAAATTCTTTCTTGGGCAATAAATGATGAAAGTTTTCGCTCTCACTTGAACGACGTCTTGGGAATACATTGGTATCAGATTGACTCCAACCTGATCCAGTTTACTTTTTGGGTCCGTTTTAAAGAACCAAACACAATCAGGGTCACGTTAAGGTTTGACTACAATCCCTATATGCACAAAAAAGGGAACAAATACAAATCACTTATACGCAAAATCATTCAAATCAATATCATCAAGGAGTATAAATGGTTGAGATTGAGTTTACTGTTAGTTCCTTTTCATTTCGATTTTTAGTCTCAACTATTCATGGCTCCTACTCAAATGATTGAAATTTATTTTGGTGAAATTTATATATAAATAGTTTTCATCCTCCAACTTTCATATATATATATATATATAATTTTTTTTCATATACAAAAAAAGATATTTTTTCTCGATTATTACTTTTCATTTTATGAATAATCTATTGTATTATGATTTATATTTGTTGTTTACACGAAATCATACAAAAAATTATCAAGCACACTCGAGGAATTGATGGCGTTAATCACGTGATGCTCGTGAAACCTCCACAAGACACTCCTCATGTCCAAGTTGCAGAAACAAGCTGACTCCCACTTTCTCTCTCACATCACATGACTCCTTATTACTTCGGGACTCGTACCCAATTACAAATTGCGACTCTGTCGTTTAGCACCTGCCATCTATCATAGTGAGTGGGAGAAGCACAACGCGCGAGCACCCCCACTTCCTCTCTCACACTCAGATAATTCGAAGCGAATGACGACAGTTAGGGCCTTCCCAAGGGTGTAGCACTAATGGACACACTGACATATGTATGTATATATCCGTATGTATGTATGTATATATAGAGAGAGAAATTAGTATACACACACGTGCTAGCAAATCTAAATAAATTTCAACCATCCATTTTTTGTAACCGATGGTTGAGATTTGAAATTTAAAAAATAAAATGCTCATGTGAATAAAGTGTAGTTGCAAAAAGTACACATGTACTTTTACTATATAGATTTAAATCTCAACTATTCATTACTAAAGATGGATGATTGAAATTTATTTGGATTTGCTAGGGTTATTAACATATACTCACCTCTCTCTATACATATACATGTAGGAAAATATCATCTTACTCATCATTGATATGTATTTAGCAAGAGTGTAATTTTAAAAGTTTTAAGAGATTTTAAAATAGTATGTATAACAATATTATTATATTCATACCTCCAAAAAATAAGAATAGAACATAAGTAAATAGCATTAGTAGTGAGTAAGATAAAAAATCATTCTCTCTTTATATATATTATATATATATATATATATATATATATATATATATTTCTAAATGTCTTTCGCACATAATCTTGCACAAATATTTCTACGATTATATTTTTAGATCATTGGTTGAGATTTGAATTAAAAAATTAGAAAAATATTGTTGGTTTTAGTTCATTATATTTAATGCACCATAAACATTAAATATTTTTTTGTTTCAAATCTCAACCATTGATATTAAAGATCTAGTGATGAAAATACTTATTAAGTTTATGAACCAAAATATATCATACATTTAGAACTATTCCCCTCTCTCTCTATATATATAAAAAGAGAGGTAATGTTATATGCTCAAACCCATTCACGCATAAACCTACTCAAATATCTTCATTGTTCGATGGAGATTTGAATTTAAAAAGTAAAAATATCATCATACTTCTTGTAGATACATTTACTTTTTAAATTCAAATATCTATCATTGATCATATTGATCAAATGGTAGAAATCTTTTGAGTAGATTTAACCATTAATAAGTTTGAGTATGAACTTATATATATATATATATATATATATATTATATTGTGGATCTTTAGATGAGAATGAAAGGGATCCTTTTAGTATGCGTGCATCCAACACACGCACACCTATGTATACAGGGAGCTTCCTGGGCGGAGTTTTGTCGAGCTTGTCAAAGTAAGTCGAGTTTGAGTTTTTTTTAGTTAAACTTGAGTAGCAATATGAGCAGCTTTGCTCACTTGCACTGCATTACACCGGTTTCCCATTTAATAGTATAAACTGTTGTTGATCATTCAGGTCTGGTATTGATCCAGAACCGGGCGAACGCAACTCAAGACTAGAATTGATGAGTAGAGATGAATGTAAAAATCCTTAGCAACTTGACAACCCTGAGTTACCAAGATGATATTAACTGTGGAGGAAAAGTAGTACGAATCGGATAGTAAAGACCATAGAACGTATATGGATATTATCCAAATCCAGAAAACCGCAATCGTTAGATGGAGATCCAATACAAAGAGAAGATTAATCTCTTTTAGATAACTGATAAGTTTGCAGCACCAAGAAAGTTAACTCAACGGCAGGAAACTCTAGCACTGTTGCTGGTGGTGGGGAGTTCAACTTCCTGAGTGTGTGTTAAGCAGGTTTTCGGCCTCCTCTTGTAACAAAAAGAAAAACTGTAACTTTGAATCATGTGAATTTTGTGTGAAGTAGAATGTTGCTGAGCTATCTGCATGTTGTTTGTGGATGCACACGAGCATGTGTGACCATGATCTCCACATTTTTCTTCATAGTATCATATCTATTTGTTTTTTTTTGTTACAAGAGGAAGCCGAAGCCTAATAACACACACATGCACATGCACATGCACCCTCAAGGAGTTGAGAACTCCCCACTAACAGCAATGGCATTAGAGCGTCCTGCCGTTGAGCTAATGCTCTTGGTGTTATCGTATTTACTTCATGAGACGATTATAATGTTTCTCCCAACCCTTTATTGAAAGGGTTGCCTTCAATTAATGCTAATGCAGCTGATGTAATAACTTCCCTTTCTTCTATACCTACCAACGTGCATATCACTACATGCCTGTTAAACTGAACATCAAAACAAAAAATCTGTCTCAATCTTTGTTGACCTGCATACTGGTTTTGGTGGTGAAATAACACGCAGTTTCTAAAGTCCAAACAGATTTCGAGATTGAATATTATATCTAATTTTTTGGTACAATGGAGAGGCCGAAACCAAATGTGTGCCCTGACTATTGAACTCAAAGCCTTCAACTTGTGAGTCGATCCCTAGCCAAGTGATACATATATACACACACATATTGTTTGGATTCTCCTCACTACTAAAGATGTTCATTTATGTTCGATCATTTTTTTCAGGAATATGAGTATAATAATATTGTATTTCACCTATTTTCAAATCTGTTAAATTTTTTAAAATAAACTCATGCCACCAAAAAGAATGAGTGAGCATGTTAAAGATAGGAAAGACATATTTTTCCTATATATACACATATATAAAAGGAGTCTTAAACACAAAATAATTTTTGGTACATAATTTTGTATAAGCATTTTCATTATCCGATCTTTGAAATCAAAGATAGAGATTTGAATTACTTTACATTTAATATAAAGTACAATAATAATTTTAAGGGTGTTACTATTCATACACCTTTTTTACTAAACATATATACTTTTTATCATTTTTTTGAAACTACCCTTTTTAATGTTTCTTTTTCTTTGTTCTTGTGTTGCAGGTACCAAAGATAGAGATTTGAATTACTTTACATTTAATATAAAATACAATAATAATTTTAAGGGTGTTATTATTCATATACCTCTTTTTACTAAATATATACCCTTTTTATCATTTTTTTGAAACTACCCTTTTTAATTTTTCTTTTTCTTTGTTCTTGTGTTGTAGGTACCCTTTTCTCGAGGAAAAGACACATCCCCATGTGTCACCCTTCAAACAGTAACATGCCCAAGGCGTGTCAACCTTTAAGTAGTGACATGCTTCATACCTGCCTATCATTTTAATACAATGCACCTTAAGCGTGTTTTATCATCAATCATAAAAAAAGATGCATTCACGACGTGTTGCTCATCAAATAGTGACACGTTTTGGGTGCATTTGTCCCTTAAGTAAAACATGTCTTAGGCGCATCTTGAAGAATAAAAGAGAAAGGAGTCCAAAAGATATCAAGAGAGGTCTATATTAAAGATCAAAAAATAAAAGTTTAAAAAAAGAATCGAGAATGGTAAGATTTATAAAAAATCAAATGATTGAGAGACACAACAACATTAAAAGAGGTTTTGAGAAAGAAAGATCGAGAAAAATTGTTGGGAAGAAAAGAGAAGCTGACACATATCATTGGAAAGAGAAAAAACATGTAAAGATGGAGAAATTGGTGAGAAGTAAGAGAAGAGAGAGAATGTGCATGAAGGGTAATGTTAGATTTTTAGAAAAGAACATATATTTAGTAAAAAGGTAATTATAATTCAAATCTTCACTTATCTCAAAGATCATACGTTGGAGATCTCTATACGTATTATGTAAAAAAACATTATGCATTTACTACTTTTCATATATATATATATATATATATATATATATAACCCTCGTGCCTACCAACAAAAAGGAGCCACCAAGCACAAATATGAAACAATCTGGCCTACTCTCATATTAGAAGCTCATGTTCTGCGACTCATGATCTTGATCTTGGAGCAGCAGTTGTAAGTGTTTTTTTTTAATTGAAACTGATTAATTCTAATTTCCTAAAAGCTTTCTGTTCTTAATGTTATAATTTTGAGATTGTATCATGAAAAAAAGTTGGGGTATATGTTTGAAGTATGCATGTTCTTGAGTTTGGCACGATGATATACCTCAATTTCATGAGTCACACCTCAAGACATGGCTGGAACTGGCGCCGGTGGCCGCAAACCACCGTTTTCGTTTTCTTAGAACCAAGAATTATATTCGAACCCAGACAGGGATGGTTCCTTTTTCGGTTCAGAACCACCAGTTCCGGTTCTAGTTTCATAAAGAACCCGAGTCTTAAGCTCAAGCTCTTCGTGTTCCAAATTATACGATGTTATACGAGTATGAAGTCATTTAGGAGTTGGGTTTCTTCTTATAAGATTTCAACATGGTAATATAGCCAAATGAAAAACCATAACTTGTGCTCGAGGCAAATGTTTATTGAATGGATCATTCGGTAATAAATTAGTTTTATCCAACTCTTTCCTATTGTATATATTCTTTCAAATTGAAAGGAAACGGATTGCAAAACATAAGTTTTGTGGATCACTGCTTTGATACCAAATAATGTGTTTTGGCACGCGAGTTCGATCGAAAGAACTTTCGGGGTCCATGTAAATGTCAAATGTGATGAGATCCGTGGTAAAATTTCGGCTCGAACGGCCCATTTTGGTGTGGACTTGGGTGCCTCCTAGAGTGTGGGTTGGATCAAGACGGTGGCATACAGTGAGTTCATACCAAATGATAATCAGCTCGACTATTATTAGACCTTATACAGCTCTCCTCTATTATTAGCTCACACCAAATGATATCACCTTGATAGAATTGAAGAAGCTTTTAGAGAGAGAGAGAGAGAGAGAGAGAGAGAGAGAGAGAGAGAGAGAGAGAGAGAGAGAGAGAGAGAGAGAGAGAGAACCGAATTGGACCAGAGATCCCTCAGTTCAGTTCAGACTTCACTTATGGAAAACTGAACCAGAACCGAAGTTGATACAGGCGATTTGGAACCGTTGGTTTTAGGTATTTTTCTTTTTGTCTTCTTTAAAAAAAAAAATTCTAAAATCTTTTACTAAAATTTCAAAAGATAATAGGAGCATAACTGGTAGAACCGAAACCAAACCGAACAAAGAGGGAGCCATGGGTGCTGGTTTTAGGTTTTGGCAAAACTTGTTTCTAAGGATGGTAATAATGGCTTGACGCGTGGAGCACCCACCAATTTGAATAGGACCAGTCCGGGCTAAGAAGTACCTGATCTATATTCGTATCAATACTCAACGTGTTTATATATATATATATATATATATATATATATATATATATATATATATATATATATATATATATATATATATATATATATATATATATATATATATATATATATATATATATATATATATAAATGCTCAAATCTAATGAAACATTTCAACAATTTGATTAGCATGATCTATGGTAGAGATTTAAATTAAAAGTATTATTATATTTTTTGTGTTTTACATTTAGTACATTGCATGTATTAAATATTTTTATTTTATTATCTCAATCATTCATTTGATGATACGGTTGAAATGATAAAAGAAATGATAAAATAGATCTCAGCATGGATGAGGTTTGAGTATTTACCATCTCTCTTTATATATATATATTGATAGATAGAAAGACTATAACCGATGCACACACTCACCAATGCTTAAATCTACTTACAAATTTCAATCATAAATCAATCATTGAAATCTTTAAACAAAAAATAAAATAATACCAAGTATATTAAATGCATTATGTAAAAATATATAATAACACTTCTTACTTTTTTAAGCTCAAAACTCAATCATTGATCTCATTATCAAAGGGTCGAGATCTTTAATGATGTTCAGGCATAAACGGGTGTGTACGCATTTACCTATATATATATATATATATATATGTATGAGTCAATGTTCAAACTACCTAATAAAATCTTATAATGATTGAATTTGGCTTTCATCAATATAAAATGTTTTCAATTTATGTTACTTGGGTTGATGCTGGTGGCTCTGTATCCCCGTTACCTGCTGAGAAAGAACGACACGAAACTGTATCGATCGTTCTAGTCAATACTTCACGTTTTTTCTTCACAAGGGCCGGCCGAAGCCTAGCAGACGCATGCAACCCTTGAGGAATCGAACCTGTGATCTCCAATTAGGGATTAACAGCCCCTACCGTCTCCAAAAGGAGAAATAGAAGGGAGTTGAGTAAGATGGAAGTTTCGTCTCCGAAACAAAAGTCTCCGATGTGAGTATAAAAGCCCACCGCCTCAATTATGAAAAACTTAGCCAGAAGAAATGGGACGGCGAATCTGAGCGGAAGAGAGTGGAGACCAAAGAGAGAGGGAGAGAGGAAGAGGAAGAGCTTCGCGGGGTTTCGCTAACGGTTCCCTTCGTATTCAAAAGAGAAGAGAAGAGGAAAACTAGCCGTTGGTCCTTGCAGGTTCCGATTCCCCCCCTCGATCGCCTTCTGAATCTCCTCCCTTCTCCTTCTTCCCCTCCTTTTGTTTTTTCTCTGTCTCGACTTCGTCTTAGTCGAGAACGAGAGAAAAAGAAGTTCTTTATTTTGAAAACCTTCTGTGTGCTTTTGTGATCTGTGAAGCTTCTTTCTGGCGATCTTTCGTGGCCCTAATTTGCTTAGGGTTCATCGTTAGATCATCTAATTGGCACGACATATAACGGATCGTTGTTTTTTGCTTCTTTTCTTGGATCCCTTGTTATCTTGCAGCGGCTTAGGGTTTTGGGTTCGTTGGTTATCTGAAATTTGTGTTATTGGGGTGATTTCTTTGTCTACATGGTTTTCTTTTGAGGCCTTTAGTTAATTTTGTTTCGGGTCCTTGATTATTAAGGTTTTCATAACGTACCTGTCACGGTTTTCTAAAATTCAGGTGTCGACTTTATCCTTTGGCTTTCGCTGTTTGATCTTTCGGTTTGAAGGGGTTTCCAACTTCCGAGGCGTCTCCTTTATTTGTGGTTGCTATAGTGAGCGGTTCATGCTACGGATGGTACGGTGTGTCCATTGGGCTTAGCTTAGTTTTTGTAGTTCCTAAACCTTTGATTCTCTTGGTTTTATTTGCTTTGGCTTCGGATTTATGCTTCAGTTTCTTCTCCTTGCCTGCATAAATTCAATGTTTTCAGAAATGCGTCTTTCTTAGTCGGCGTTTTTGGTAGGTGGGCATTTGTTTTATGCTTCTTGTTCTTGGGTTCCTAGAGGTATCTCTTAAGGTTGTGCCTTGTGGGGTAGCTCCAATTTCTGATATGAAGGGGAGGGACTGCTCTAAGGTTTTAAAGAGGAGGGGACTCTTGGGCAGGTTAGGATGGACCAGCATGCAGAGCAAATCTGCTCGCAGCATGCCGGTGAAATGCAGGGCATTGCTTCTGAACCGTCTGAACTTCAAAAAAAGCGCAGTGCCTTCTAGGATTATGTTCTTTGATCATGGATCGTGGATAGACTTCCCCCCTGAAGCGGCTGCCACTCTTGTTGGAGGTTTCATCGATGGGAGGCCGACGGTGGAGGTGAGGATTGATGGGTCCATGTATCTAGTGGATTTCCTTAGGATGCTGCAGGTTGATCTCGGCTCAGGTTGCGAGCGGTCGATTGCATGGATTGATGTCAATGGGAATTGCTTTTTCCCCAAATATTTTGTGGGCGAGCATGGCGATCAATGTGAGAGGGATGAATCTTGCCTTAAGCTGGAAATCGAGATCAACATTGATCCTTCAGAAGGTTCAATGGTAGGGAATGGTGGTGATGCCTCTGGCTCCGGGGTTGACAGAGTTTCTGCATCCTCAAAAACTAGGGGAGAGGATTGCAGGCTGATAACAGATCGAGGTGTTTGTGATGACAGGGTTCAGGAACCTGGAAACTGTGGAAGGTTTGATTGTTTGGAGAAATGTAGTGATGGGGAGATGGATGTTAAAGTGGGGAAGGTGGAACCTGGCTTGCTTAACCGTGGGGATGCTGATTCCCCTATGGAAAGTGTATGCAAGGATTCAGTCCGTGAAAAGGGTCATGTTGGTACACTGCCTCTCAATCTGTTGAAGCAGGCGGGGGAGAAGTGCGCACTAGCTGCAGAAAATGCTTCTCTTTGCCTTCCCGGTGGGGTTGTCAAGTCCTTTAATCATAAGCGGGCATTGACTGATATGAATTTGGATTGCTCGGTAGCTGCTGTAAAGGAAGAAGAGCAAATTGACAATTCATACACGAGAAAGAAGGCTCACTTAGAAGGTGTTGCTTGTGGAATTGGTGCTTCTGCAGGGCCATCAAAATTAGAGATGGTTAGCCTTAGTGCCAGTGCCAGGGAGGATAAGCCTCCACATGAGGTCAAAGACTGTTTGCTTGGCATGAGTAAAGTTCCTATGGAGTTACAGGGGACTCATCTAACTACCAAGGAAGTTGCATTTGTGGAGACTGATGTCAACAATGGCTGTCCATATCCTCACAATGGTGAGAGGAATGTCGGCAGTGGCATGGAATTGTTGCTCAATGCGGTTGTGTCTAAATCTGCTAAAGTACCTGTTGTTAACCATATGAAGTCTATAGCCTGCCCTGATGGTACACCGGCACCAATTTCGGCACCATCACGTTTTGATTCCTTGGTTCCACACTTCACGAAATTGAATGATGATACTCGAGCTTATTCAAAAATAAAGAATGAGTTCCTGAAGGGCCTTGGAAAAATCGGGCCACATATGATCATCAATGCTATATATTGGTGTTCACGGACCAGTCCTTCAAGTGTTACAAGGTTCCATTCTTTCCAGAGGCATCTAGAAATGATGAAAAAAATTCGAGGTGATACAAATGCTAATGTTAAGTATGCTTGGCATGGAACATCTGCTGAGAGTGTGGAGAAGATTGTGCTGCATGGATTTGGAGAACCCAAAGCTAGTTGTGGCTCTGAATCTTATGGTACTGGTATATACCTGTGCCCTCAAGAGAAATCTCATCTAAGGTATATGAAAATTAAGTCTGTAATTTATATGGATCAATTGGTTGCAGCCACAGTAGCGCCATGAGAGTTAATTCATTCACTTTTCTTTTGCCAGTGTGCTGTATGCAGAGCCCGACGACAATGGCCAACAGCATGTGCTTCTTTGCCGTGTAATTTTGGGGAATATGGAGCAAGTCCAGCCTGGGTCTCATCAGTTTCACCCCAGTAATGAAAATTTTGACAGTGGTGTTGATGACTTGAGTACTCCGAGGCACTACATTGTCTGGAGTACTCGTATGAATGCACACATTCTTCCTGAATATGTTTTAACTTTCACACTCCCTAATCATTTGAAGGGTAGGCACTTTTATCTACAAAAGAAAAAAACTCATCTTCTTTGCACCTTTGGTGTTCCTTGCAACACTTCATTGTGGAGAAGTCTTAGTACATTGAATGACATTTATAGGGACATGGACAGAAAGGAGCTTAGAACTGGATTCTTGTGAAGTACCTGTGAATAAGATGTCTTCAACTGATGTCTCCCATTCAGCTTCACCACCTCCTGTTCAAACCGTATGTACTGTACCCTCCCATCATTCATTTTGTTTCTTCTCTTTTATGCAAAAGGAAAGAAATTGCAAGTATACATTCTCTTTTTCTGCAGTTCCTTTTTGTTTTCTTCATATTACTTTTATGCATTAGATTTTGAGGCCTAATAAAATGTACTTATGGGTGTTTGTTCTTTACATATATAGGGTTCTACAAATCCATTACAAATCTCAAAGGATGCCTGTAATAAAGTTGCTTGTTCTTCTGGGGTGTCAAATATGTCATTTCCGAAGTTGTTCTTAGTCTTGGAGGAGCGACTTCCTCACATAGTCATTCAAAAGTTGGAGAATCTCTATCATGAATACAAGGTAGTGGTTCATAAGGTTATTATCGATTTAGATCCTCTTCATGGATCTTCGTTTATATCTGATATCAATTCCAAATATATAGGCTGGGAAAGTTGCCAAGGAGATTCTTCTACGCAATGTAAGGGCAACAGTTGGAGATAATTTGCTGATTGAAGCAATTAATAGTATTCGCAGTCAGGTATGACATGATCTTTGTGTTGATGATATAATTGTGCTACAACTTAAGGGTTCATGAAACAACACTGGGTATAATGAACAAGGTATTTACTTTGAACAAAACTTTCATAAATTAGTTCAGAAAACTGGTTAAGCAATTCGCCATGTTGAGTAAATGTGAGTGTATTCTTATTTTTGCCTGCATATGTAGGTATTCATGTCAGTTAGTTGCTGATTCTAACTTTTATGCTCCTATTTCACCAAAGCTGGCTGAATGATTCTTCATCTTAATAGGATTATATTATACCCTATGAACTTAGGGAGGGAGTTGCTTCTACGGGGCGGATGTGCTTATGGCTGTATTGATGAGTTCTCATGTGTCGTGCAATTTCTAATAAATAAGACTCTGCTGATTTTCACTTGGCATAAAATGTTATTAAGGAAACAAAAATGAGCAAGATCTCAAAACTTTTATGGTGAAACAAGACTCTGCAATTGTATCAATTACATCTTACTAGTCACTATCAGGAGCATTCTACCTGTCATATGTGACACATTTCTCCTAACCTTAAACCGTTTAGCGGAGACGCAAGGTTCTTTCAATCTTGGGACATCTGAATGCCCATGTACAGAGGAAATCATAATCACAACCAGCAGACAAGAAAATGAAAGTGAGTCAATTGAGTTTGGTTTGGCTTCATTGGATGGTTCACATAGGACACCAAAAATTTACCAGTTCTATTTTTCTCACTTGTAAGAGTACTGAAATTAGCACTTCCAAATGTACAAGTACTAGTGATTTGAAGTTTGAGCTTTCAGCTTGTACATCATTGTTTTACCGTTCTGCCAAAGTAGAAAGATCAATTAGTTCTTCTTTCACGTTATCTTTATGGTAGTCACTGTTTATTGAATACCAAAGAGCGTCAAATACAGTACTAAACATGAAACGTGGAATAATAGAGGGGATGGAAGCCACTACACTGTGATAACATGCTTGCTAACACCGAGTCGGACGAACATGATGGAAAAAGAGAATCATCATTGATGTTACAAACATCATGAAATGGTATCGAAATTCACCATCTTCAAACCTTCATTAAGGGGCTGGACTCTCTTTTTTTTTGAAATTTTGTCATGGTACTTTACCATGCTTGGCATAGTAGGCTAGGAGCAGCATGATCTGATTCTAACTGAAGCAACTAATAACTTGACATAAAATTGTTGAACAGATGATATTTCAGCAATTTTATAGAATATCCTAAATGAACCCATATTAGAAGGGTCAAACCCCTCATAGGGTCTCTGGCATTGTTGAAAATATGTGGAAAGATATCGTGGGAAGGATTTTTACAATATTCTTTTGAATAGGGACAAAAAATGTACAAATAGTAGAAAAGGAATAATTCAATTTAAACGTTAATGTCATACTTGGTTTGTAAATGCATAGAGTAAAACAGCTGTATGGTTCTATGTAGTCAATATCATGCTATAGCAGTCTGTAGGGCGTTATAACAGTGGCAATTCAGAGCCTGTCCAAGAAAAGTGCGAAAAAGGTTGTTAATGATGCTATATTGGACCACTATAGGGGTCTCACTAAGATGTTCTTAGCATACGGGCCCTGGGTCGACCCATATGGATATGAGTTGACCCAATTTGATCCATATTTTAAGTTAAACAAATAATGCTAAAATTCTATAGCATTTTGTTACTTCTTGACCCCATGGCCATGCTGCTTCTAACAAACCACCACCATCCACAACAACCCATACCATCAACAACAACCAGTGATGGTGACGGCAAGGCCACCGGCACGGTGAGTTGTTATCCTATTCTTTGTTCTTCCTCCTACTCCGGTCACTGCTTTCTTTGTTTCTCATGAAAAGACATTCTCTCTCCCAAGGAAAATGCTCTCCTCTGTCTCCGTTACACAGCTTGAAGTCACAGAAAAGAACGATTAGTTTTTGCTTTTTTCCCGTTTTCTTTCTTTCTCTGTCTCTTCTTCGATCCTCTCTGGTTTTTATATTTTCTTTAATTTTATGGAAGGTTTAGTCGCAGAAATTAGTTTTGTGTTTGTGGATATGTCTAATCAATTTAATACCTCAATGTACAATTTTGAATGTCTCCCTTGTTCTTGCGCATCTATTGGTTTATTGATAATGTTTCATTAAATTAACTTTATAAGCCAAGTGCTACTTGTCTTCTCTACATTTTTTGGTACTTTTATAAGAATACTGGTTGATCCTTCATATTTATGAACCTTTATAAGTTTAAAAGTTTCTTTGATCTTATTTCTTTAAATACATGAGTAGAAAACTCCGCCTATCTAAGGGATCACCCTTGTATGACCTGTCCCAAGCCTAAATAAAAGAGGAGGGTTGCGTTAGGCTTGTGATAGCCAATGTAAAACTTTGTCGGACTTATTTATCATGGATTCTACAAATTATGATAGAGATCTTTGGAAACAAAGAATCCATGTAGCCAACCCCATCTAGTATGGGGAAAAGGCTTAGTTGTTGTAAATAGGTGAGTAGAAATCACTGTTTATATATATATATATATTCTTATGAGTTGGTCAGTTCTCTAAAGCTAGCATCTATGTGTTGCTTATGAAAATAATTTTTTTCTTTCTGCCACTGTGATCTTTTCATCCTGGTCTCTGAACAATTTTCTTATCTCTGGCCTTAACTATTATAAAATCTCTTTCACCGTCATTGGAGTTGAGCTTTTTATATATGTTTTTTCAAATTTTGGTTGTTGCTTGATTGACAGCTTTTTTTGTTTCTTCCTTTTTCTTCTTCTAAGCTTCTTGTTACATAATGCAATTCCGAACATGCGGTTTCTGTAGATGCTCGTGCCTGTACTGATGTTACTTGGGTACATATTCATTGAAATTGTAGTTCTATAGTTGTCTAGGCTTCAACTGGAAATTATGTTAAATTAGTGGGGGCACTAAAGTCTCGCTGAGAAGTTGAAACTAGTTTCACAAGTAATGAGTCTAACTCTTGTTTTTCTGCAAAGGTATGGGTTGAGATATTTGAGGCTTGTCCTTCCTGTATGTGATGTACAACATCTGTACCCTCACATCTACTAACACGATATCTTTCTCATTGTTACGGCTTTTATGATTTTGGATACCCATCTAATCTTATATGTGTAGCCAAACCTAGATTTGGTGAAGTAGTGACTTGACTAGGGGACCCTTGGTGGTTGACTGGGTTGATCATATAAACCTTATCCACGCCAAACTTGAGAGTATGTTGTTTGTTGTCTTTAAGGAGTGCATTTATATGTTAGTTCTCGTCCAACAGGCAAGAAGAAAGAAGGGAAGGAAAAAAAAGAAAAAGAAAACAAAATATATGCATGTAGCCATGTACTGATTCAAAAACACATTACCTGCATGTATTGATGCAGAATAATTCTTTCTTGTTTATAGCCAGTTACATGCACCTTCATATGACGTTCTCTTTCTGATGCTTTTGTGCATTAAGACCAAATCTTCGATATGTTTACACGGGCAATGAAAACAAAGGTGCATGACCATGTGGAGGATGCCTTTATGCAGCGATGGATGCTTGGCCATCGTTATGACGAGTAGGTAACCTGCTGCAAACTGAGTCTGGGTTTCAAACCTGTTTGTAGCTTGAGCTAGTTTTACCGACAAACGGCTGTCCTTCTGCCTGCGATGCACAGCCTGGTTGTGTTCTCAATTGTTAATGTTATGGATGCTCAACACTGGCTTGATCCAACTCATCCAACCCTGAAGTTCTGGGTTAATTGCGGTTTCAAGCTTGATCTGCGGTGCAGTTTACGCTTCTTGTACTGACCAGCTAGGGTCAGTCAGATCCACCAGATATGCACACAACCGGGTATCAGACTAGTTTACCTTCAATATGGAGGCACTCCTGAGTTCAACCATCGACCATAGAGCTTTTGGCTCCTCGTGCCATTCAGCAGTACGGTTGTCTGTGTGAAAGGTCAAGGGTCTATTATTTTCTACAAGCCATGCAGAGGATCTGCTCTTGGGACATACGGTCAAGATGATTGGTGTCCCATCTTAAAAGTTGTGTTTGTGTGTGAGCTGGGAGGAAGTTGGACCTATCTACCTTAAGTACGTCGTTCGTTTCTTCTGGTTAAGTTCTACGCTTGAGTTCCTTGTACTGATGTATATTGCCATACACAGCACATCCTCGGCAAGAGCGAATTCACCAAGGCAAGTAAGAAAGATGGTGGGGGCATTGGTATGGTCTACAGGCTTGGCTCCATAGTGAAGTACCGAAACCAATGCAGTCATTTGTGGTGGTTTTGGGTTTGGCCTGATTCAACAATTATCCATGAGATGCTCCATTTTATCTTCTTTGATATGGCTTGCATGCTGAGACAGCTTGTTTGTGACTTGTATGTTTTCTTCTTACTTGGTTGTTCTTTCTGCATGCAGGTGTAAATCTTGTGGTTGCTTATTGCGATAATGACCGTTTGAAGCTCAAAAGTTGTGTCCAACCGACATTAACTGTTTCTACAGTTGGTTCCTTTTTCTTTTCTATTTCTCTGATGTACAGTTAGGATGTCATACGGTCCCCGTTAAAACTCCTTTCCTCGTTACTTCAGAAGTGAAGAACAGGTCATATATTTCAGTTCTATGTTTTCTTCTGCTCTTTGCCGTTGCTATACGTTATTATTTTCTTTTTAATTTTATGGATTGGTTTCTATGATGGTATCCCATGTGGTTCATCAAAGGCCATCCTTGGCTGATCATCATCACGGACCCTTTTCAAATTCCTGTTCTTCCCATACTTGTCTGAAGGGAATCCCAATCAATGAAACAGGGCTCGAGTACTTGCAGAATGGCCTGGATGCCTGTGTGTGTGAGAGCTTGTTCTCGTGTGTGTAGGGAACCATCTTCCATGCCATCACAGTGTGGGACTGTGGGTCTCTGATTGGCAACGCCAGGCAGTGCAACACTGGGTCTAATTGAGATCATGGATCTGGCGGTCTTAGAAACAAGCTGCTATGCGGAAGTTGTTCTGCTCCAATTGTCATCGGTGACGGCACCTACCGAGCGCGCATGTTTACCCATAATGAGATCAAAATACATAGTGCAAAAATACAAAACTTATGCGTTTTTACGTGATTAACATGAAGGTTATCTATCATCTCCTTCACGCTTATTTGAATCAGAATCAGAATCCAACCAACATATATGAATTTTGATCGGACCTAATAGCTGGATCTGAGCCGAGACCGACCCGTTTACGTCCTATATATAAGTTGGCACATCAGAGTGGCTTTGGTTCATACTTCTTACTTTCGAAAATTGTAGATCGTTAAGACACAACAAAGGGCCTTCCCTCCCTCTTTCTCTCTCGTGCGAGTGTTCGGTACTGTATGATGCTCTTCTTTTTCTCATGGTGAATTCGTTGAACTTAGGTATTGTATGAAATTCTTGCATTGGGTACTGCCGCTCTCGCCAATAGTGAATTCGTTGGTTGAATATTCTTATAGAGTAATATGGTTTGACGACATTTCTGGTATGTAATTCCTAGTTAGAGGGATGTCAGATTCTTACAGCCACAAGATGGTGGTGGGCTACGCACTTACTGCCAAGAAAGTCGGCAGTTTCTTCCAACCAACGCTAGAAGGCCTAGCGAGGCGAGTTGTTTCAGCAACCTCTTTGAATTGTTTTTTCCTTTGTGGTTGTTGATCATCTTGTTTTTTGGTCATCTTGTTAGAGATGGTTGATGGATTTGAGAGTTTTTCACTGTCGTCGTTAGTTTCAGTCGTGATATTTCCGGACACTTGGGACGGGAAACGTCACACTTTATGCCATGGTAGCACGCCAAGTTGAATTTCGGTGCGGAATGAGGAATACCTTAAGTGTGCATATGTGAGCAAGGGAATTGCATCATATAAATTAGAAATTGCTCACTGTTCTTGGTGTTCAATGATCATATCTTGCTGGTTTTTTTATTATTCGTTTTGTATTTTTGCACTATGTATCTAAGAGCATAAGATTCAAGCTTATGATTGTTTCTCGAACTCGTGACCTTCAACTTGTGAGTCGACTCTGTGGTCAAGTGAGCTATTGCTCATTGTGCCGGAACCAAGTCCTATTACAGGTCAGATTTTATTGTTTTCTTCTATGTGAGATTTCTCATATACAGTAGAAAAGACTGGTTCAATGGTGATTGCTCGGCTTTCTGCACGAAGGTACAGGAAAACCACCATCGTTAATTCCAGCATCCTGACACTGGCCGGGAGGTGCCAGGTTAAACTTTGGTGCTTCTGGTGGAAAACTCATATACTGGAATCAACTTTCCTTTGAATGCAATTCTGAAGGAAAATGTTTTCCCATGAAGGGAGGTGTCACTCATCTTTCATGAATTGCTTTCCAAATGAAAAGCGAGATCTTGCATTTAATGGGATTGGAGAACTCGACTTCTTTCTTTCTTTCTTTTCCTTGTGAATGAGCCTCTTGCTTGTGTGTGTGTACACATTAAAGTCATAAGCTTATCTCTAGCGTCATTTGGTTGAAAAGTGAGAGAACGATTAGGTGTAAAAAGATATCTTTAGTTGAGATTCTTACTAAATTTAGAAACCTTGATTGTAAGAAGTCCGGATCTCTCGCTTGGCTCTATCTCTAAGGTTTGTCTTCAACTACATTTTAGAGCCTCAAATTCAGAAATTGAGTTTCAGAAATCTTGAACTTTTTTAATAGCTAACCACTCACAGTGTGTGCGTGCGTGCGTGTGTGGAGAGAGAGAGAGAGAGAGAGAGAGAGAGAGAGAGAGAGAGAGAGAGAGAGAGAGAGAGAGAGAGAGAGAGAGAGAGAGAGAGAGTTCTCTCACTCCCCATGTTCCTGGACTTAGCTTTTTGCTTAGTTTTCATACCAACTAGAAGAGGTGTTTTGCTATTAGCAAAAAATGTGACTTTCGTATTCTTTCCTCTCCTCTAAATGCAAAATGATTGTTTGGATATCGTTTTCCTATACGCAGAGTTGAATATGCGACCTCATAAAGATGTTTTCCTAATTGTTAAGCTTTTCTGAAGACATGCCTCTTCAGTACAATAACGATGAATCAGTTAATTGGGGCACAAGGTCTTCTTTTCGCTGCAGAGTGTTAATAGTTTGCGTTTCAGATTTCTGTACTTGCTTCATGCTCTTTAGGTAACTTACGTCGCGTTGGTTATTTCTTTCTGTTTCCTGTTAAGAAATATAGTGATTATGGATTCTGCCAATTGTAGATTGTACTGGTTATCATTTTTCTTCTTGTATTTGCTCCAAGAAGCAGTCGTCTTTTTTCCTGTTGCCCATGTTGTACGTGTATTGTACTGTGTGGTGATTTTTCCTTCTGGAAAAAAAATTAAACATAGCAGTTGGAAACTTTTAAAATTGGTTTAGCAGAAAGGGAATACGATTTGTTGCCATTGATAAAAATAAATCACTTGAGGAGCAAGGGCCATTCGATGTCATCTTGCATAAAGTAGCTTATGATCCTTTTCCCCCGGTATTCCTTCCTTTATACTTTGTGACTCGTTCTCTAATTCAATTCCGTTTCTGTTCGCCTGTTTTTAGCTGTCAGGAAACCAGTGGTTTCAAATACAACAACAACTAAGCCTTTTCCCATAGTAGACGGGGTCGGCAAAACCAGTGGTTCCAAATGCTTGAGGTAATTCTGACATTCTTTGCAAACTCAAGTTATCCATTATATTCTAATATTTAATACTTTTTCTAGATTGGAAACTTAAAGAACTAGCATTCACCTATAATTCCATAATGCACAAGCATAGGGATGATATGTGAAGGAAAATTGTTTAGAGTTAAAACAGTATTTTTCCGTATCAGTTAAGAGTTACTTGAAGCTTAATGGTTGATATGATTTCTCAATTTTCATTCCGGTCAGAGGTTCTGTTTATAGGTAGGCTGGCGGCTGGGGAAGGATGGTGATTTCTGTCAGAGCTCAGAGGAGGTGAGGTCCTGTGAGCTGCATGAGATGAAGGCGACTGTAGGCATTGGGTTTGGTGAGAGATCTGCGGAGGTGGTTGACGGTTTAGTCTGGAAGATGGGAGTCGGTGGTTTTTCTGCTAGCCGACAAAAGATTGATTGGCATCCAGGTGGTGATGCAGGGGAAATGGGTGTTGTTGTAGAGATGATAGGTGACAGTGAGTGTAGAGTTGTTGATGTGCAAAGAGGGGAAGATGTAGATTTGCGAAAACAGGGAGTTGCGGAAAAGGGCTAGAGCGAGAGAGGCGATAATTGGTGTTGTGTGGATGAGATATGATGTAAGACTTTTGGATTTCCCGTCTCGACATCACTAAAACATTCTAAGTGGCAAATATCAAAAATAGGGAGAAAATTATTTTTAAAATTTTTTTGACGAAAACCTAGGTACTAATATTAACTTAAGAGAGTTAACTAACTTAGAAGAATATATAAACTGTAATTTCTACTGACATATTCAAAGAAATAAAATAAAAAAGGCTCGTAAATTTATAAGTTGGTAAATATTTAAGAATAAATAATATTCTTATAGAATTATGAAAAATCTTAGGAGAAACGAGTATGACTTAGCTTAGAAGATCACTTAATGAAATATGAATGAACTAAAAGATGCCCGAGGATTGATGGAATTATAAATTATATTCATGTACACGAACAAGATAAACATTTATAATTATGTGAATTATCGAGGAATCAAGTTGATAAGACATACTATAAAATTATGAGAAAGAATTATTCAAGATAAATTGAGACAATATCAAGTACAATAGGTAATTAATTTGGTTTCATCCTATAGAGATCTACTATTGAGGATGTCCCATGGAACATTTTAAAGTGAAAAGTAAGAAATTTTACATGGCATTCATTTAGAAAAAGCTTGATACCAAGAGATATTTTTTGAAGAACCTTGGAAAAAATATATCTTATTGATATACATCAACTTTATAAGAAACATTTGCTACGGTACATGTACGAGTACTCCTTAAGAAATGATTCATTTCTTTGGAGTTAATAGTGGATTATATCAAGGATCAACTGTAAGTCCATATTTATTTATCTTTGTTACTAATGAGTTAACAAAACATATTCAAGATGAAGTACCTTCGTATATGTTATTTGCAGATGATGTTATATTAGTAAATGACTAAGAAAAAATTAGCACAAAATTGAAACTATAGAGAGAAACATTAAAAGTAAAAGCTTTCGACTTAGTAAAACAAAGACATTATATATAATATATGTAATGCAAGTTTAATCATTTGGCTATATGAAATCACAAAAATTAATCTGAAGATAGATATGTGGTCATACAAGAAAAGATCACATACTTAATGAGGTTATTAGAAATAAATTGAGAGTGACATCAACAAATGATAAAATGATAAAAAATCATTTAAGATGGTTTGAAGATGTATAAAAGTGGTCAAAGAAAGCTCCAACAACATATGTGAAATGTTAAAAGAGGAAGAAGAAGAAAACCTTTGGAAGGAAAGAATAGAGAATGATCTATAATTGTTAATATAACACATGATTGAGCGAGTTGTAAGCTTAAACTACAAAAAAATCATGTGGCAGACCCCATCTAGTATAGCCGACCCCATCTAGTAAATATGTGGTCATGCATGAAAAGATCATATACTTAATGAGGTTATTAAAAATAAATTGAGAGTGACATCAACAAATAATAAAATGATAAAAAATCATTTAAGATGGTTTGGAGACGTATAAAAGTGATCAAGGAAAGCTTTGATAATATATGTGAAATGTTAAAGAAGAAGAAGAAGAAACCTTTGGAAGGAAAGAATAGAGAATGATCTATAATTGTTAATATTACACATGATTGAGCGAGTTGTAAGCTTAAACTGCAAAGAATTCATGTGGCAGACTCCATCTAGTATAGCCGACCCCATCTAGTATATTGAGTTAGTTGTTGGATTTCTTTGTAGTTTATCACGAAGAAAAGAAAGAAATATGTGAATGGTGAGGTTGAAATCTCTATAAAAATTAAAAGCATGAAATTCTGGTTTCTAATCCATTATCCTCGTATGTGTCAATCAGATGTTTGTAGTTTATCACTGGATTCTTCGAAACTGGATGTTGAGTAAGCATATTTGGAGTGAGATTTTGGCGTGAATGTAAAATACATTGCGATCATGTTCGGATCAATTGGATATATCTGAAATATGAGAATCCAATTAGTAGTCATATATGGTCTTTGTAGTGAATATGCTTAATTGGATTCTGAGTCTTATCGATATCTGATCCCTTGACATTCCTACTGCCAACATCTTAATTGTATAAAATTCAGTATATAACTCTTAGTAAATAACCTTGTGTTTGATTAATAAACCGCTGGAGAATTTGGAAAGATGTGTTATTGTCTGCAATTCTTCAAGCTAATTTATGAATTCTATGTTCTCGTCCATTTGCTTTGACCTTTTGTTGGTTTAATTCTAACATAAAAATTGATATGTTTGTGCAAAGTTTACTTAAACAGTGTAACTACAAAATGATTGGTTTATTTTGCTTTAGGATTACAAGCAACAGCATCCTGAGGTCATTGTTCTTGATCCTCCCAATGCCATTCGGCACTTGGAGAATCGCCAATCCATGCTTCAAGATGTTGCAGATCTACATCTATCTGATGCTGAAGGTATTTTATTTTCGGGTATTGTATGAGAAGCATCTTTGCTTTTATGTACTAGAAGGTATAACGTTGTCTTTCTCTAACAAAAACTTGAAAGTTTAGATTGATGCATTCAGGAAATGCATGTTAACCTGAGTGATACCTTTTAGTTTTCAACATTCTAAAGTGTAACCTGGATCTTGTGAGAAGTTGTGCGACCCTTTTCCATTTCATCATGTACGAGCTCTGTGGCTCAAATCTGACACATGGATGGATTTGGCCTGCTTACCTTAGTGAATATCAACCTTGAAAAGGTAAAAACCCAATTGACTCATTGTTTTCTTCACGATGCAAGAAGAAACGTCAATGTTTGAGAAAAAATAATAATATATAACATGCATGCTTGTAGATAAGTACATACATACATATATTATTATTATTATTATTAACATATATATATATATATATATATAGAGAGAGAGAGAGAGAGGGACTAATCTATTGATATTCAAGGCAAACAGCATTTTGCTTATGTCGTTATTAGCATGGTTTTGGCTTATCAGCGAGAGTTTTCTTTTCATTTTTATGAGAATGTTTAACTTGAGAACCCTTGGTTCTAGACAGCAATGGTTAATTTATTTTATCTTGGTGACAGGGAAAGTTCGTGTACCTAAGCAGCTAGTTGTGACCACTGGTGGAGGAGACATTCCTGATGCAGTTGCAAGAGATGGGTTAAAACTGCCTCTTGGTAATGGATATATGAGCTGCACCATTGGCCTGATTGTTTTTGTTCTTTTTTGTGGTCAAGAGGGGCTTGATCAAGAGTTGCCATGGTTCTCTTTTCCGAGAGAGAGAGAGAGCAGAGAGAGAGAGAGAGAGAGAGAGAGAGAGAGAGATCAGAATTCCCATAAATTTATTCGAGTCATTCGTTTCTGATAGTATAGTTGTGAAACCTTTTGTTGTGGATGGAACTGCTAAGTCACACGAACTATCACTTGCTTACGATCAGGTGTCTCTACTCTCTATCACAACTTGAACCTCCGCTGCTGCTTCAACGGTCTCTCTCTCTCTCTCTCTCTCTCTCTCTCTCTCTCTCTCTCTCTCTCTCTCTCTCTCTCTCTCTCGCACACGCACGCTCGCGCACACACACATATATATACATGCATATATTCTGAGAACTTTCTTTCTTCTTTGGAGTTATTTCCAAGTATTTCCAGATTTGTTGCTCCTTTCCTAAACCTGAAGTATCAACTAATGCATTTCCCAGCATCTGTAATTATTCTCGACTGTTAGATATGCGTCTGTTCTTGAAACAATCACTAGAAGAAATTCCTTGTCAAAAGAAAGTTTCTATTCCTTCAATGTGAAATATTTATATTTGTTTTATCATCGAACAATCTCAATTGCTCTCATATTTGGCATTAGGTGGTGTTCTTTTCAAGGTTCATATTATCGGTGATGCTGTCCACATTGAGGCGCTTTTCATTACCTGACGTGGATAAACAGGGACCATCAAGTTGACGGAGTTTAGACGTCGTGGAGGATCCTCTGCACAGTGCAGAGTGGGAGGGCTCAACGAAGACCCGCCGACGAGAAGAAGAAAGCGAAGAGACAATGGTTTACGGTTTTTCTCGGAATAATTTTCGGGGAAGAGTTTATTTTATGCTTTTTTATTTTTGTTTTTTATTTTAATTTTCTACTGTATTTACTATTATATTAATAATGAAAAAACTTCCATTACAATCCGGCTTGGTCTTCTCTATTCTATCTTTTTGTTACAAACCTTTACTTTTATTCGTGATAAATATAACGTATGCATTTTACGGTTTTACCAGATTTTGTTTGAAACCGGTAACCTATTTATGGAATCCGAAAAGATATCTTCCGATAATGGCCAAATCCTATGTTACAGTTGTGGGGTCATGCCATTCCCAAGGATATCCTGTGCTGCAGCTTCACCTGATGATGCCAATCTAGATCCATATGTTTCGAAGCTCCCACCAAGGTTTTTGCTAGAAAAACTTGCAAAGGAACTCCCAGACGGGATGGTAAGTTGTATAACAAAGAAGCATCTTTCTAGCAATTTCAAAGCATATTAAACTATGGGAAAGATCAAAGCTACTGATATGCATAAATACGGTATCATAATCCATTTCTTCTGTTTGGCAGGGTTTAAGGCTCATAATTCGAGACCGTGGGACGCAGAATCGATATTACATGATTGACATAAACTACTTCCAAGATTGGGCACATAAACTCCTGACTGAACGATCTTCTTGCGTCATGGTTTTGGATTGTCGTGTGAATCCAATTGTCAGATGCATCTCTTTAGATAAAGAGGAAAGTATCATTTAAACATTTCCCTGTCTTCAACATAAAATACCCTTTATAGGGAATGAATAGCAAAAGGAACTCAGCTTTCACCAGTAGGCATTGTCTCGTTCTTACCTGCTGCAAAGAGATGTCTGATAGATTCCCCCCAGGCTATATTATTGTATATTTCTTGTGAAAATTTTCTTTCTCCATGCTTCCTTAACACCCAGACAAAATATTTTTTCCACTGGAAAGAAGTGATAAAGTTAGAAGAATACAAGAAAATTTGATTGGGACCTGAATAATAACTCTATTATATGTAGGGGTGACAAATCGTCATTTGGTCGAGTTTGTGTCAAAAATAGGTCGACCTGGATCTGACCCGTTTTTCGTTTGGGTGATATTCTGTGAACCTTGACCAAACCCAGGTCGGGATCGGGTCAACTTCTGGTCGACCCATATGTGCAAAAATACAACTACTATATATACATTTGTATATATCTCATGTGTATTTGCTTGCTTTATACACACACACACACACACACACACACACACATATATATACATATATATATATTGGGTTTGGACCAGTTTCGGCATTACCGGTTTACTTTTTCTTGATCCGGATCCAACCCAAAATACATAAAACCTGACTTGGACTGGATCTTTCGTGTTGAGTCGGGGTCGGGTTATTGAGTTGGGTCCAAAATTGCGACCCCTAATTATATAGACACGTAAACCCCCATATAGTATGTGAAATTGGACACAAGAAAAAGAAGATATGGCATATTATTTAACTATTTAGTTAAATGAGTTCAACAATTAAAAGAGCACTGTTGAACTGTTCACATCAACCTGTGATATACTTTAGTGTCTGGTCAAATCTCTTTAGCATTTCATGTTAAGATTTTACCTGATTGGTAACATGAAAAGATGAGAGGTTTACACCGAAAATTCATCCCATGATTGAGAAAACTTAGTTATTTCCGTGGTTAAGAATGATCAGCGTTCCTTTGAAATCTACTAACCCCTTTTGTTAGGAATCTTTGGGAAAAGGAAAATAGCAGTCATACTTAGGGTGTGTTTGAGATTCTCAAGAATTCAGTTGACAACGAGAAACTTTTTATGCTATGAATTCTAGGAGGAGAAGTTGAAGGATTGAGGATGATATCGTCTTTGTTAAAGAATAGTTTGAGTTAGAAGGCGAACTGGATTTTCTTTTCCACAAACTCACAGCAATCCAAGTGCATCCTTAGGGAGCTTTCGCATGCTAAAGAAAAAGAATCATTAAAGAATCTTAATTCACAGGGGCTTGGTTCCATTTGTTATTCTCTTGAAGGATTGCTAGTCCAAAATTTGTGGCATGATAAATTCCATCTTTTGCAAATAGAAAACATAAAACCTATGTTAGAATAAGCCTGTAATACATCCTTGAAGATTCTTCTTATAAACTTCTTAATTTGTTTGTCCCATATATTAAGCCAAGCTTTCTCCTCGCTGCGTGCAAGATATGGAAAATTGCCCGGATATGAACAGACCTTCACCGATTTTTTGCTAAGCTGCGTGAGAAGTCATTGGAAGCCGAAGGGGGAGCCTGTGGATGATCATACATTTTTAGCCCATAAGAAGTTTCCAGTCTACCTAGCACAACTGATTACTCAATTTTCCTCTTCCTGGCCTACAGTGGTCACAAGTTTCTGTAAATTATATGCAAATTATGGGGAAGGATCCAACAATTTAGCCTTGTTCTCCTCATTTTCTTCAACTACCTTCTTTACTTGTTTTTCCTCATTTTCTTTGTTTTCCTTTTTTCTTGGTGTAAATAAACTTTCAGATTTCACAGGAATACGTGGCTCTACTCATTCTCTGATTTTTGTTATCGGTCTGCTGCCTGTGATCGATTGGATATTTTGAGATATTTCTTGATAATGAAAAATCGTATTCTTCGATTCCCGCTAGCTAGCACTAGTATATATGAATTTTCCTATTCAGTTTTCTTGATATATGACAATTTTAAGCTGTGAAAAAAAGAAGCGATATTTTCTTGCTTTCTTTTGTTGGCAACAGAGACCCTAACAACGGTTTAAATGTTGTTCTCCTTTTCTTTTGAAACAAGGAGAACCCAAATGGAGGATGCCCCTCTCTCTCTCTCTCTCTCTCTCTCTCTCTCTCTCTGGACGAATTTATAAACTCCAAAACATATCGTTAACGGCACTTACAGAGTTCTGAATTAAGACTTAAAAGCTAGAGGGGCAATTAAAATTACGACTGACTTACAACTTTTCTCACTATCACGAAGCTTCAAATTATGGGGCAATTAATTGGCTGCAAAGCTAGAGATAAAGAATTGTAAAAGTATGGGAAGAATGTCAATTATAAGACATAAAAAGCCATTAATAGATTTGAAGTGCTCAGATAACTCACAGATCTAACTTGTTAAAATTCAGATGTTTGTGGGAAATTATGCCTGGTGTCACCTTCATTGTCACAAGTCAAGCGCGAATCACCCAGAACATTCCACCAAACCCCTGAACTTATCAGAAAGATGAAGAATCTTCTATCAGACGAGCGAGCCGACTGCCTTGAGACTGATGTACTTCAATGCAAGAGAAGGGAAAGGCAAGTTGGCTAAAAGGGAAGGCACATCATATGTTCCCTTTAATAATAACATAAGAAAGATGCATGAGTTCAGGTTCCGGAGCTATGATTCGTCGGCTGGTTATAGTGATGCTGAAGAGAGGTTCTCTCTTTGATTACTAATCGGTTCTTTTCTTTTCCTGCTTTTCTTGGTGTCATTTCGTTCGGTGTCTTTTTGGTGTAACTAATTGTTCTTGATTTTCAAAGCGCTCTCTCTCTCTCTCTTGCCAGTCGGAGAAAGAAAGTACAGTTTTCGAATCATTACTCAGATTATCAATTTCTCAATGTGCGAACTTGACATGGAAAATCTCTGCAAACAAGAAGCAAATTATTGCAATTAGAAGGCATGCAAGAAACAAGATAACTCCGGCATGTTGTCAAAGCGTTATGGTCCCTTATACTTTATCGTCACTGTTCAAAGATGATTTAGATCATGTGACTCGTCGATTTTCTTCCGATAGAACCTTTCTCTTTTGTATAGAAAGTCGGGAGATTCGTTTAAATAATGCGATGCTTTGTCTAATTGGGATGAATACAAGACGTATCTGTGGGAAGACTTTCAGAATGTTTACAACCAAGTTTAATTAAATAGCTTACATGATAAATTTAAAAAGTATGCAACAGTAAAATATGATGTAAATTGATTTGCAAAAATGTGACAAGAAAGAATTCTAGAAAGGTTTTTTCATGCTTTTGTATTTTTACTAGTACTTATTCTTTTTACAAGATTTTCATCGAAAACCTATAAAAGTTGAAACCTTTATAATTTCCTGACTATTCCAAAAACAATTATTTTTTTGTTCCGTGTTTTTTTTATATTATAGGCAATGGAAAGATTCTACCAACCCCCTGAATCAAATGGATGAACAATGGCAGATTTATCATTTATATAATAAATTTCAGAAACAAATTATAAGAGAGAGTGCATGTGTGTGTGTGTTTCGGAACAAGAACAACTCGATTTCAGGAAAAGAAAAAAACAAAATGGCCATGCTTGGAAAGATATCAAGAAGAGAAATATTAGAAAATAAATAGAAATATTATAAATAAATTGTTTAGAAACTCTTCTCTCTTATACATGCACATTGCACAACCACTGAGAAAATTGTTGCTTGATAACAATAACACGCTAAGATCACCGTGCTTGCGAAGATACCAAGAATGAACAAGTTGGATTTCTACACACTAAGGCATGCATATTATAAGGCATTTTAATCAATCAAAATCCAGGACTCGCTTCTCGATCTAAAATTAATTTCTGTGGAAAGCGATTGCAATAAGAATGAGCAAGTTGGATTAATTTCTCGCTTGATAATCTCATTCTCTGACCAAAGATCCCTGCCACCCTCCAATTGAAGAGGCAACCTACTATGCACAGAAACCCATTCGTCTCTAAAAGCAGTTGGCTCTCTGGTGAGGCAAAAGATTGTTCCTCCTTTCGAGAAGAACCTTCGACCTCAAGAAGAATCTAAAGTATGTTTACCGCATTATAGAAACAAAACATAACGCTAACGCCATTTATGAGATTCTTAGATTGAGACTTGCAAAACAATCTAAACCCCTGCTCACCTTTACGACTCTAGATGGCTTAATACCAAAGCTACAGAACTTCATTTCATAATCCGCTTAATCATTCGAAAACTATACTTTCTTTTTCTCTTTCTCCGACTCGAAAGAGGAAAAGCTCGACGGCCAACGGTCAGGATCAATTTCACGACCGTTGATTACGTTATTGGATAATAAATTTTACGAATGAGAGAGAGGGCGCTTTGAAAAAGAACAATTAGTTACATCTCTTCTCACCATGTAGAGTTTTTTTGGTGAGTGAGACAGTGTAGTGATTGTGCACTAACGCAACGCTGTGCGCCTGAACGTTAGTGCACAACGCCCGTCTATCAACGCCTGGTCGAGGAAGGTAACGGCCATTAAGGCCAGTTACCAGCTTGGTCGGGCCGTATAAGTGGTAGAAGGGGGCAACCTGGTGAGGAGAGGCCTCGGAAGCAGCCGCACGAGCCGCAAAACGTCAAGAGTCGCAGAATCTCATAAGAAAATCCCTAATTTTGTTTTTATCAAATTTCTCATTTTTAGTCACTAAACCTGAGTTAAATTATAAGGCTTTTGTTTGATTTATACTAAACATTCGAAAACAAGTCTTAATACGCGAAAATCGTCTCAAAACAAGCATAGATTCATGAAATTTTTCTCAAATCTGAGTTATTGTTTTTCGTTAGTTTTGTGGCCAAAATGACACCGCCGGTGACCATTGATGGGTTGGGTTGGAAGAGGATGGATAGGCGATCGGTTGAGGACCATTGCCAACCTTAATTGTTGCCGGAAACCGACAAAATCGACATCGAAAAATAATGGGGAACCGACCCTTTTGGGCTTGTCCATTGTTTTCGTGTCGGATACAACGTGTCGTGTCCGGAATGTAATGAGCCGACACTGATTCATGTCGTATCCTCGTGTCACATGTTAAAAATCAGTTTTGTGTCAAAACATGTTTCGTGTCGGAAATGGGTCAAGTTTGGGTTGTGTCTTGAAATGAGTTTTTGGGTTAGAAATAGGACCCGTGTCAATAGTTACACGTTCTGTGTTGATACAGTGACAGAGACTACCTACTGTGTCACTCAATTTTGATAAGATATGGATCTAGGTATCAGTTTGGATCTCGGATAGCTTAAACGGATCCAGATTAAGTTTTGGGTGATTTTAGGGTCATTTGGAATCTGATTTAGATATGGTTTATTGCGTTAGATCCATAGTTAAATAAATTTTAATATTTAATTATTTGTAATTATTTAGAGATTAAAATTGAAGGATTTGATGGTAATAAGAGTGGCCTAGCAGCTTGGGGACTAGATCAAAATGCTCCTTAAGATAGGGGGTCATGCATTCTTTTACAGAACCATACTAAAAGTGATTTTACTTGTTTTACATAGATTTAAATGTGCATAATTGATAAATATTTTATTGATGTTTATGAAATGTTATTTGCAATTATGGGTTATTTGATATGCTTTTTAAATAGAACGTGTTGATGGTATTGATTGATAAAGAAAATGTTTTGATATGCATGTGTTGTATGAACATGATATTTGAATGTTATGAATGTGGATTTGGTTTTGGATTTTCGTAGATTTAGATATGATTTGTGAATATAATGAACTGTAAATGGTTTTAGAAATGTAATGATGTGTGAATATATGAGTCGTACTTGTGTGGGGTCTCTAGAGACTTGCAGGTCCCTCGAGCGATCCGGCTTAGGGCGAATATAGGGTGTGTTCCTGAGCACTCTGTCCTGAGAGTCGGCGTAGTTATCGTCGTGGATGGGATTATCGAGGTCACGTTAGGGAGGGTCGAATGACTCTTGTGGCCTTTGGGGCAGACACAATATGGGCTGTAATTATCGTAACTAATGATGTGTGCATGTGTGTGAGTGTGTGCGTATAAATTTGATATCATAATTTAAAGGAAACTGTGCTTTGTTATGAAATGATTGTGAAATTATCCATGCTTTTAGTATGATTTTTGTTTAAATATGTTTAACCTCTCTACTAAGCTATGTATAGGACCTCACCCCATTGTTTTATAGCTTATCTTAAAGCTAGTACTTCGAAGGCACACGGAGTAGAGTAGGAGTTTGATAGAGCTGTATTTTTATTTTAGATGGTATGATAAGTGTTAAACGATTTATAAAGTCTTGTTATTCGGGGTTATTGTTAGGTGGGTCCCGTACTATTTTGGATGTGTTGTTTAGAACTTCGATATGAATATTTATTTCAATTAGATATTTCATTGAGTTTAAATTAAATTAGTATTGTATTTGGTTACTACTCACCATCACGCCTGCGCGAGAAGCGAACACGTGGCATCGGCTCAGGCTGGGTGGTGGTCGCGACCCGAGCGGGTGTAACATACACCCATCAAAAACCTACTCCATTATCCGGGGCATGTTGAGCTGGTGATTCGCCCATTACGTAGGACAGTGTTGAGCCGAACATAGAAACATGAAACATCATATCTTTGACACTTAAGGCTTTCTCATGTTAGATGCAGAGAATGTCAAGAATTGTAAAGTTGTGCTGCGAATTATCCAATGGGGAAACATTCCACCAAGTCTCTGAACTTATCAGAACGGTGGACAATCTTCCTCCGTGCCAGCGAGCCGACTGCCTCGAGACTAATGTACTTCAGTGAAGAGGAGTGCGAGTCCTTTGGCTGGAGGGTTCGGGTTAATCATCAGGATATATATCTTTATATCGGACCGAGATTATCGAGGAAGAAATCCAACTAGTTCGTTTTATTGTGATCGTTACAAGAACAATTAATTAAAGGGCCTCCATTTCGATTTGTTGGTTCCTATAAATATTATCCTGGAACCCACAGGGGTAGCAATTTCTTTTATGTTAACAAGAATAATGTAAGAGTTTATCCCATGCCTGCATATCTTCTGTTTCGTTTAAGTAAAGAAGCATATTCCAAGATAAAAGTGCTGTAACATGAGTTGGTGCATGAGACGAGAGAGTACAGAAAGACGAATTGTGAAAAGAAGCCTCAAAGAGCTTAATTTCAACTTGGTATAAAATGAAGTTCAAGTCAATTATATGCTTTAAGCTCTGTTTATGTACGTTACTCTGTGGTGTCTTCGACGAGCTAAAGCATTTAGTATAACAAACAGATGCGGGTTCAAGTCAATTATATGCTTTAAGCAAAGAATTCATAAGTAATTTGAGTTTTCACCGTGGAACTCTAAAATTTTTCTAATTTGGCTTCATAAAACCTAGATCTACATTATTGCGCGCCCATATTACTCAATTCTTTTGAATATTAAGCAGAAAACTATAGTTTATTGTTATAAAGATAAACTGTGATTATAGTCCAAGGGTTCAACCCTGGACAGTTTTGCAAGTGCCACAACTTTGCCTCAGAGAATCTCAATTCAAAAAGTATAGATCACGGTCTACCAGCAACATGCATTAAATCCAGAAACTATTCAGATTTTTTTTTAAGTTGGGTGAAGAGGTGAGCATGGTTGCAGGAACCACAGAGAGGGAGACTCCTTACCGGTTACCGTGAGAAGGTGACGCTCGCAGATTGAAATATTCTTTTCTATTGAACTGTAGCAACAAATCCATCTGATAGTTTGATTCTCTAACAGAGAAGAAACCTCGACTTCATTCTTTTCCTCAAAGAACTTTCTCATTCTCCTCATTATTCTTCTCCAAATGCCTCGATGGTGCGCCTGTGAAGCATGGGTACGTGGCGTACCCGTACCGGATACTTGACTGGTACATGGATGTATACCCGTACTTGGGTTATTTTGAAGAATGGATCGGGTTAATCCATCAAATTTGATCTAAAACTCAAATCAAAACAGTAAAATCCCTAATCTTCTCCTTTCGTGATATCATCTCTCTTTCCTCTGGCGTATGACTCTTTATTCTTCGCGGAGGCATAGTTTTAACAAGGCCAGCGACAACATGGTAGCATCCATTTCTGTCTTCTTTCTCTCTAAACAAGGCACAAAGGCACACCAGTTTCTTTTTTTATTGGACCGTTTTGGTCTTCTTAGATGACAGAAACAAGAGTAACTTCAATGTCACTTGCATGTGAAAAAAACTTATATGACTATGTGAATAAGTAGAAAAAGAAAGGACTTTGATATGAAGATTCAAGCAATATGAAAATAAAAAAATAATATGATAAATAAAAATTAGCATGTGTCTGCTACATATGTTTGCATCTTTTCTTACTGTGTATCTTATGGTTCTTTATTTTCATAGTGTGTATTCTAAAAATTAGTATGCTTGTGTTTATGCGTGGTTCCCCATTTTGATAATATCTTAGAGTCTATTATGTTCTAATCTAAATAGATGAGTTTTGATATATTTGTCTCTTGTTTAGTGTTCTTGTTTTGATATGATGCAATTAATTAAATTTATTTTTTAATTTTTACAGTTGTCAATTATGAATTACCATATTTAATTTCATATAAATTTAATTATATAATATATATTAATTTTTTATATTTTTTAATAGTGATATATCCGTACCTTAGATTTTTTTGAAATTCATATATCCCGTAACCAGACTGGATATCGTACTCGTACTATGCAACATAGCCCCGCAATAACCAAGGATCTGTTATCAAGAAGGAGAATGTCAAGAAAGAAAGAGATCGAATTGGCTCATTGTCATCGTGATTATACAAAGGGTTCCTTATCAAGACAGATATTAAGAAAGATGAATGATTTCAGGCTCCGGAGCTATGATTCGTCGGCTGGCTGCAGTGATGCTGAAGAGAGGTTCTGCCTTTGATGATTAATTGGTTCTTCTTTTCCCTTTCCTGCTTTTCTTGTTGGTGTCATTTCGTTTCACACGTCCGGTGTCCGTTTTGGTATAATTAATTGTTCTTGCTTTGCAAATCTCTCTCTCTCCAGTCGGGGAAAGAGAAAAGGAAAGTACAGTTTTCGAATCATTACTCAGATTGTCAATTTCTCAATATGCGACATTTGACATGGAAAATCTCTGCAAACAAGAATCAAATTATTGCAATTAGAAGACATGCAAGAAACAAGATAACTCCGGCATGTTCTCAAAGCGTTATGGTCCTGATATTTTATCGTCACTGTGCATGCCAAGATACCAAGAACGAACGAAGTTGGATTTCTTGCTTGATAACACACCAAGGCATGCATGTTATGAGGCATTTTAATCAATCAAAATCCAGGACTCGCTTCTCGATCTAAAATTAATTTCTGTGGAAAGCGATGGCAATAAGAATGAGCAAGCTGGATTAATTTCTTGCTTGATAATCTCATTCTCTAACCAAAGACCCCTGTCACTCTCCAATTGAAGAGGCGCCCTATCTGGCACCCAAACACATTCTTTCTAAAAGCAGTTGGCTCTCTGGTGAGGCAAAAGATTGTTCCTAATTTCGAGAAGAACCTTCGGCCCTAAAGTATGCTTTCCGCATTATAGAAACAAAACACAACGCTAAAGCCATTTATAAGGTTCTGCAGTAGGTTGAGACTAGCAAAACAATCCAAACCCCCGCTCACCGCCATGACTCTAGATGGCTTAATACCAAAGCTACGGACGATAAGACTGGATCAATACTATGTATAACAACCATATCCCACGCAATGCAATAACTTGTTTCTTGCATTTCTTGTTTGCCGAGAACTGTACTTTCTTTTTCTTTTTCTCCGACTCGCAAGAGGAAAAGCCCGCCAGCCAACGGCCGAGATCGATTTCACGACCTTTGATTACGTTAGTCGATCATAAATTTTACAAATGAGAGAGAGAGAGCCTTGGAAAACGAGAACAATTAGTTATGCCAAAAAGGATACCAGACGTATGAAACGAAATGACACCAACAAGAAAAGCAGCAAAGGCACAGAAGAAGCTATTAATCATCAAAGACAAAACCTCTCTTCAGCATCACTGCAGCCAGCTGACGAATCATACCTCCGGAACCTGAACTCATGCATCTTTCTTAATATCTGTCTTGATACAGGAACCCTTTGTGTAATCACGATGATGATGAACCAGTTCGATCTCTTTCTTGATATTCTCCATCTTGATTAAGAGATCCTTGATGATTGCGGGGCACCCTCCAGCCAAAGAATTCTTCCGTATCTTGCACTCGAGTACGTTGGTTTCAAAGAAGACGGCTCGCTGGTGAGGAAGAAGTTCGTTCGCCATCTTGATGAGTTGTGGGACTTCCCGAAATCTTGTGAGAAGATCGACTTCTTCTCTCTTTTCTGCCGGAAAATATGGTGCCATTGGGCAATCCGGTTCGCATTCTTGACGTTCACGTTGACACCAGGCGCACGATCGCAACATTGGAGAAGAAGGAGAAGGAGGAGGAGGAGAATGAGAAAGTTTTTTGAGGATTTCTTGCTACAAATCTGCAGAAGAAGATTTCAATGATGGAAGGGAAACACTGAGATAACCTGTTCATGTACATTACTCTGTGGTGTCCAAGAGAAGCTATCAAGCTGTAATGAGTTTCAATGTTCTTGGATCCGTAATAACTGACTGGATCTTAATCCAAATCAAACAATAATTCAGGACTCGACGTCGCAAAATTCATAAGGAGGTTGAAGTTTTTGGACTTATATATATATGTGTGTGTGTGCGTGCGTGCGTGTAAGCGCGCATGCATGCGTGTTTACGGTATTCTAGCAACGTGAGGTTGAAGTTTTTCAACATGTAATTGAATTTTAATAACTACTTTAAAATAAACAGAAAAGTGGAGTTTTTGGTTATAGAGGCAAACCATGATTATAGGCAAAGGTTTCAACCGTGGACTATTTTGCAAGTTTCCCAACAACTCAACCTCAGCCTCAGCCTCAGAGAATTTGAATTCAGAAAGTATAGGCCCCGATGACAGTATAATACTCTGGTCACAGTTCTGCCCGTTGGCTATAGTACTCTGCCCACCGTTAAATCTGGGATAAAGCCAGCTAAATGAATTGAGTATGAACAAGTCGCGGTCTACCAGTTTCATCGTTTGCATTAACCATCTTCGAAGGACACATATCATATTAAAAAACTTCTAATCCATGACTGCCAGATTGCATGGTCACCCAACTTAACAAAACCTGAATAACTTCTGGATTTTGTAAATTCTGGTGAATATATATATTTATTTATTTATTTATTTTTTTTTGACGTGTCATTATTATTTTCTGGTTGCATAAGTGTAATATAAAAAAGGTTTGAAAAACTATAAAAGGTATGTTTCATTCATGTCACCCAATAATAATCGGTGGACATGAGTGAAGCTATATATATATATATTAATGTGTGTATTCTTGACAAGTTAGGTGCTTTGACGAAAGTGAGGGAACAACTTGCTCCTCTTTGTATAGCCATCTCGAACCGGACTGGGACTGCCTGCAGAACCAATCGGAATTCGAACTGGGGAAACCAAAACTGAACAGGAACCAGAGACACGACGGATCGGTTTAGGTTCTATGTAATGGAGGACCAAATAATACCGGAACTTGAACCAACACCAACGGTCTGGAACTGCCGACTCCAAGTAGCAGACAGTATTCTTTATCGCTTGCTCCAGGAAGTGTTTTATGTGAAGCAATCAAACATATCGTGAACATGGCAGTCACATCGTGAACGTACACAGAGGAACTTTTACCATCGTTAGAGTCTCCATTACCAGTTCCTAAACGTGGAGAAAAGGTTGTGTTTGACAATGAAACTGTGGAGCCCATTCCCATCATGAAACTCTTTATCTCAGATTTTGTTTGTGCCATATATTAAACCAAGGTTTCTCTCCACTGCACTTAGATGGAAAATTGCCCTGACCGGGCCGATACGAACAAATTTCATCGATTTCCTGATAAGCTTTTCTAGAGCCACGAAACTGCATGAGAAATCATTGAAAGCCAAAGAAGGAGACTCTGTATGATCATAGATTCAGGTTTCTCTTCACTGCGCGCATGCAGATGGAAAATTTCCCGGATGAGAACAAATCTTAAAATTAATTTCTACAGAAAGCGATTACCAGAAAAAGTTGGAATTCTTGCTTGATAATCTAATTTCGGATCAAGGCATCCTTGAGGCACCCTCCAACCGAAGATCCACCCCATTGTCGCACTAAAATACATCCGTCTCTGAAAAGGAGTTGTCTTTCTCGTGAGGCAAAGGAGTTGTCTTTCACTAAAATATAATCGTCGGCCTCAACAATAATTCGTCCCGATTCTGCTCACGGCATTACTGAAACAAAGCGTAACACTAACACCATTTAGAAGGTTCCCAACTAGAGTTTAAGACTACTGCAAAACAATCCAAACTGTCGTAACAGAAAAGACTCTAGATTGCTTAGCAATGTTACAAATGATAAATCTCGATCACTGTATTTTACCTTTAACAACCGTATTTCATGCTGTGTGATATCTAGGGCACAGACACTGAATATAATTCCTATTTTATTTATATAAAACAGTATATACACCTAAATCCCCAACTCCCCAAATAACCTAAAACCACAGCTCAACAACACCATCATGCTTATACTGGTTCTAAACCACCCAATTCCACAACCCCATCGCTTCTACTCCTTCTAAAGTATCTCCTCCTGCCACACTCCCCTATTCCAATACTCCACGACTCGACAACTCCAGGGAAAGAAAAAAAGAACACCCCACTCAAAACACCCTCCCCTGGTTCTACGGCTTGTAAAGTATCCCCTACACCCCCTGCCCCTATCCCCTTACTCCACAACTCAACAACACAACAACCCGAGCTCTAATAAATTTCAAATCCAACCCGACAGGAAACAGTGTTGAATGTAATATAAATGAGATGTTAAAATGAGCCTGATTTCAAAAAATTATAGCCCATATTTGAAGTAGGGCCAAATGCTCCAGCCCGTATGACCCTGGGCCAAGAAGGATCAGGTCGGCTTGACTCACAGAGTCATAGGCTCATTGGTTATTAGATACGGTCTATAAGACCCGATTCAAATATGCTTAGAATCTACAGTATATAAGACTATTTTAGGGCAAATCGAGCAAATCATATACACATCTAATAAAAAACTATACACATATATATATACTATATATAAAAACATGTATACATTCATATATATATATATATACATGCAATTAAAAAAAACTATATATATATATATATATATATATATATATATATATATGTATGTATGTATATATATGACTATATATACTATATATAATAGAAAGCTATACATATACATGTAATGGAAAAATATTATGTAATAAAAAAAACTATATATATAGGAGGGGTACGGCATTTTCGAGGTCCATATAAAATGTGGGCCGGTCCGGGCTGTATGGACATCTCTAAATGTAAATGATTTATTTGACATGGTATTCAAAACACAGGTTGCGTTAATGAACCCATCTTTATCCTTCAGTTACCCCCCTCCAGGTAACTGCATGAAGCATGGGAAAAGGCTTCGATAACGTTTAAGGCAATTAGAAGGCAAGGATGTTGTCAAACATTTATGTTTAATTCATCTTAATATGATGTTAATTTGTTTCCCACAATTAAAGCTACTGTATTCAGAAATAAATTCAAGATACTGATCCACATCCAAATTATGTTTAGATCCAACTCACAACCTGCAACTTGTGAGTCGAGTCTCTTAGCTTGGTGGGCTTTCGCCGTGTACCCGGGCGTATTCCTATGCTCATTTTTTTTCGTGTTACAACAAGAGGTTGAAGCTGTGCACCCTCCAAGAGTCGAACTCCCACCTCCGGCAAGGACGTCAGAGCACCCTGCCGTTGAGTTATCGCTATAGGTGTTGTCCCTTTGTTATTGAACAGAGGCATGTAAACAAAAGTCAAATATTACGTGTTCCACAAAACATGCTTCAAGGTTTAACGCTACTTGCCACTACAAAGTTTTAAGGCTATTTGGGTGTTTCTTTTTCTTTTATTTCTTCTTAATAAAGAAAAAGGAAAAGTAAAAAGTGATATTATACTTTTTTAAATATATTTAGTTTACTTACTACTATTATTGTTGCTTAAGGATCTCAAACATTGATCTCAACTAAATAGTAGACATCTTTAAGTAGAATCGAACATGAAGGATTATGTGCATCAATTGCTCTCTCTTTTCCTCTTTATATACAAAGAGAGGAAAAGTCCTAAACAAATAATTTCCTCCCATACATAATCTTATCTAAATACCTTCACGGTTTAATCTTAAAAATCAAGCATATATATTTAAATCAAAAGTACTATTGCACTAATAGTCCTTTTGATTAATCATTGATATCAAAATCGATAAACGTAGCTGCTACTCTCTCTTTCTACCTATCAATCTATATATATATATATATATATATATATATATATATATATATATATATATATATATATATATATATATATGTGTGTGTGTGTGTGTGTGTGTGCGTGCGCGCGCGCGGCGAAAGCTTATTTGAAATGTTTGAAACTTTGTGAAAAAGTTAGAACGTTTCCCACAAGAAAAGAAAAAGAAATGGCTAGATGACAAAAGCACACTGTAATTGATAGTCGTGTATCCGGCCGAGAGAGTGCACCAACTACCACACTGGGGAGCTCGTGAATAAAGTGTTACCTTACGCTCTCCTCAAAAAGCTTCTCAATGCCTTTTCGCCTTCCTTTGTCACTCCCTCCCTATTTCTCCGTTCTTGCAAAGAAGAGAAAGAGAGAGATGGTCTCTGATTCAAACCTCACCTAATATTTTCTTCTCAAACAATTTCAGCAAGCTTTCACCACTCTCTCGCGTCAATGCTCCATTGAGTGATGAATAGTCATCTCTGCTGAAAAGGGTTGAGAGAGAGAGAGAGAGAGATTTGTAAGAGTGGTTAAAGCCATCTGCACCGAGGAAGAATGACAGAAACACTAGGTTTGCTCTTTCTCTTCATGTTAGTTCCTTTCTGTCTGCCTTTTGTTGTTAGGTTTTTTTGTTCTCTCTCTCTCTCTCTCTCGGAGAAAAAGGACAAGATGCTTTAACTCTCTGATTTTGAATCTGCTATAAAGGACAAGATGTCTATATTCAATATATATAAACTTAATTTTGGTGGGCTTACTCCAAAAGTAATTTTTTGAATTCGGAGGGAAAAGGATGAACGTCTGCAAGGTTTATCTTCCGGGGAAACCCATGGTTGTTATCAACTTTCTTCATGCTCAAAGTTGCTCATTGGGCAGGATACTTCCCTGCGAGTTATACTTGTTCTTCGTTCCGAAATTCAAACTGTTCTCATTCTAGATTGCTTGTTGCATCTAATCTTAGGATCTATTTGGACTTTGGAGGCTAAGAGCATGATCATGTTTATGAAGCTCAAAAAGTGACAACCTTAAATACGTTAGTTATCAAATAGAACACTTGCTTTGAAGGTCGTATCTACTACTTCCGTTTTGATGCTAACAAGGGGCAATAACTGTTTCCTACCTCAAATTGTTTCTCAGAAACAGCCGCTTCTTTAGTGACTTCGCTGACTATTTCAATAATTCCTACCTCAAGTATCCAGCTCTCAAGCAAGACCTTGTTATTATACGTTTTTTATCTTGTTAAGGCCATCCACAATCCCATTGCTTGTGGTATACTTCCTTCTCATTTATCTATTACATAAACTAGGTTTAAGTCTCTTTACCTAGATGTGCCTATCTGCCATTTGATCTGGTATATAAGTTCATTGTAGATCGTACCTGGATCTGCTTGTAGAAGTAAATTTTGACACTGGTACAGTGGACTAGGCCCCTTATAAGTGTAAATATTAATATTTGCAGGGTATGCTGGTCTTATGTGGCAGGCAATATGCAGCCGAAGCATACTGCTCCATTTGTATCATTGTTTAAAAGTTTACTACTTTTGAAATTGTCATACTTTTCCTTTTCAAGAAGTGCTCCATCGTATAATGATATCAACAATCTTTGTTAATAACATGATTAAGGTCAATAGCTCAAGAATTCAAGGTTGAGATAGCTTACATAACCCATCACACTCCTTATAATTCTTTGTTTTCTTTGGCCTTTGTGCACTTGGTGGGATCTGTTGAAGTCTTGCTTGATGCTTCTTTGTGAGTCACATTTATTTCCTCTGTGTTCCTCTTCCTTTCCTTTCTTTTGCTATAAATGGGCTGGAAGAATAAAGATTATCTATACGTTATTTTTTCTGAAGGAAATATCTAAGATAACGGCCACTGGCTACCCAATATCGCATACTAGGGAAATAAGAAGCTATCCGGGTGTATTTTAATGTGGTCGACCTTTATATCTATTAGTATTTTTTGCTAGTCTACTTGCGAAGCACGAATATGTCAAACTGAAGAAATTTTGGAAGGAATGAGTTGTCATACATTTTCTACTTAGATGTTCAGGACATAATTTGAATTATGAAAATCTGAAGGAAGCCAGTTTACCCAATGCCTTCCAAATTCTTCTTTTCTGTTCCTCAATTACTACAATTTAACTTTCTGAAGACTATAAGTGGAAGTATTTTGAGGAGTTGATGGTAATGATGTGGTGGGAGAATCCACGAGAATGGATATGGAGTTGTGAGAAGTCATGGTACGTGTAAGTGATTCAAAGATAGGAACTCATTTCAGATTCCTCTGTTGTTCTCGATTTGCTGAATTATTTGTTCCAAGTTCCTCAAACTAGAAACCTGATCTAACTGTTCCAAGCTGTCCCCTGTTTATACCTTTGTAACGTGAGATTTTTCCTTCATATAATTTTCAACAGTTTCCTCTATATATCTCATACATAGATACTTGTTCTTGTTTCTGCAATTAGTTGTTGCCAACATCTTCCTTCCTCAATCTTATGGAAATTTGTGGTGAATCACACCATTTCTCTTTCTCAATAGTCCTTTTAACTTAGGGGCCTTGTCTCAAAGGACTCTGTATTTTGTGCATAAGATTGTTGGATATAACTAGCTATCCAATTAACCAAGCAACACCATATCTTAAGATTCTTCTGTAGAATCACATTGTGCATGTGATGGCTGCTCATAGTCTCAACTTCAGGTCGACTAAGTTCAACCTGTGTTTGGTGTTATTCTTCGTCTTTCTTTCAGGACAGTTGGCAGTAGGACGGAGGTCTGTTAATTCCTTTAGCATCAGTTAACACTAAATCCTCACCAGATTGCTCTGGACTGAATTCTGGCATGTTAAATCTAAATTACGTTTAGGCTCAACTCTTACTCGGGCTTGGATCAGGTCACCAAGAGAACGTAGTTATCGTATGGTGTGTTTTTGAAATATCATAGTGTAATTTATTTTTTTGGATCATGTTACTGGTGCGTCTCGTGATGCATTTTGAGCTTCAGTTTCAAGCTTTATGTTATTGATGATAAATCGCATAGTTCTTTTGGTTTCTATATTTTATTGGCTTTAATTCTATAATTTGTACACCAGGTCTGATTTTTTGACAAAAGCAGGTACGTGGCAGTTGGCAATGAACCCTTCCTCTCAAGTTATGAGGGTGCATACCAATCCCTTGTGCTACCTGCTCTGCAAAACATACAAAATTCATTGGTTAAGGCGAATCTTGCAGGATCCATAAAACCAGTCGTGCCTTGCAATTCAGATGCATACCAGTCTTCACTCCCATTTCAAGGGTCATTCCGGCCAGAGATAACTCAAATTATGACTCAGCTTGTTTCTTTCTTAAGCTCAGTTAGATCTCCTTTTGTCGTCAATATTTATCCATTCTTGAGTCTCTATGATATAGCTCTGACCTCCCTCAGGAATATACGTAGATGGTTAAAATACGTACTACAATGCATTTGACGGAAATTTTGACACTTTGGCTACAGCCCTTAATAGGATTGGTTATGGTCAGATGCAGACCGCTGTAGGTGAGGTGGGATGGCCGACTGATGGGGCTTTTAGTGCGAACCTTAGTGCTGCTAAAGGCTTCAATCAAGGGCTTATTAATCATGTCCTGAGTGACAAAGGAACTCCTCTTAGGCCAGGTGTTCCGCCCTTAGATGTTTATCTGTTCAGTCTCCTTGATGAAGATCTGAAGAGCATCAATCCTCGTAACTTTGAAAGGCACTGGGGAATTTTCTCTTTTGATGGTCAGCCAAAGTATCCTCTCAATCTTGGATCAGGCACAGGACTTCTGCGAAGTTCATGAAGTAGAGAAACTGTTTGATAAGCTTTCAACAAGTTGTTCTGCCATTTAATTTCGCTCAAATTCACTTCCTTCCTGCGTTTTGTTGTATTGCTGTGGAAAGGCCCTGTTTGGATGCTGGATTGATGGCCTTCCTGATCTTGAACAGGTTCCACACAGTACCAAGAGCGTGACCAGCAGTGGAAAACACATCGTCTGTGACCTGACCAGCATCTTCTCCAAACCTAATTAAAGACCAATGAAAGAAAAAAAGAATGAGTAACAAAAGTGTATATTTTATGTTGCCTAAATATGATTGGGAAGTGCACATACTCACAGATTCAGGTCCCACTGCGACCTTTTCGGGTCAGGTCACAGTTTGTGTCCATAACTTATTCAAGTCGCATCAACATTTTCCACGATAGAAAATGTTTACTGCCCATTTTTCCAATACTCGGTATTAATGTTAATACCATGGTAGTCACCTACATCTCATATGCTTTCTTTATACCATCTTTGTCAATAATTAAGCGATCAAAAGAAAATCGATGGCACTCATTAAAGATTAATAAGAATCAGTGGTGCTCCTATTATATCTTGGTTTAGACGATTATGTATAAAATTGCAGCTGCTTATGATTGAACGAGCAATCAAAGTATCATGAACAACAATATTTTGCTTGTAGATTTTGATGTACAATTATTGGCGTACTGATTTGAAGGTTGAAAAGATAGTGTTCTAGTATATACTACATTTGAGACACGATTCTTGTAGTGGCACCAGCAGTTGCAGAGAGCGCATCTCTTCCTGCAACCTCTGCTGCTTCTAAAACTTTATCTGCAGCAGAAAAGAAACCCCAAGACGGTCAAATATCGAAAACTCATTAAAGAAGATATTAGGCATATCAAAAATTTTAAGTAGCAGTGAGCTAGGGTGAAGTGGAAAACAAGTGATAGCGGAGATGCTGATAGCTATTAGAATCAAGTGAAGTTGATTGTGTACTCACTAACAGCATCTAATGACGCCAGCAGCACCTCCCCTGGCATCATTGAGAAGAACTTCTTCCCTGTCTGAGATCGAAGAATTGGCGCTGCCATGGATCCAGTCGTCAACAGAACGCCGTCAAGCAAAGCTTGGCTCAACTTCTCTGTCATCTTTGTCATCCTCCTCACAATGAATTTCAATTGTTTACAAGTTATGTATTCTAATATTATCTGTACTGCGACAAATTATGAAATGTTGAGTTTATGGGGAACCATTGTAGATTACCATAACATTCAACCATTTTTGCTGTGAGCCATACAAATAGGCTATATTGGTTAATCTCTGTCGACCAAAAAAGATGAATATACAGTGGCCATGTCGAAATAATTGTAAGATGCTATTGCAAGTTTTCAATCTCTCTCTCTCTCTCTCTCTCTCTCTCTCTCTCTCACACACACACACACACACACGCACTCATGTGCACACACATCCCTCTACCTTTTCAGACCTTTCCTGGCCAGCCCCTTGTTTCTGCTTGAAGATCCATGATTGACTTCGACACCATTCTGAAGCAATTCACCACCGCTTTGCACTCTGGACCGATATGCATTGCTGCATATGAATACTCCCTTTACTATCTCGCCTGTTCCTCCAGCAATGGCCTTGGCCAAAACCCCATGGTAGTCATCAACTTTTGGTCCATACTTCCTCCAGTACCCATCTTCTGATCCCTTCACCGAACCCCAACAGCTTACTGCTGCATCTGCATCTTCTCCCGGCCTGGTACCACGCTCTTTGGGGGCAGAGAAGCAATAATTCTCACTTAAAAACTTGTCTAATAAGTCTATTGCCTGACTTCTCTCACCAAACCTCACCCCGTAGCTAATGATCTCAATCTTTTCTTTGTGATCCACCGAAGGTGGCCGTAATGAGAAGAGGTAGTGAAGTTCGTCAAGCTTTACCACTGGTTCGTCCTTGGTTAAAGGCCATTGGTAGCACTCACCAACCTTCACAATAAAGGCAATCGGCGTGCCTTGCTGTGTGAGTTTGAGAATGGTGAAGTCACCTTGAAATAGTTCAGTGCTCACCCGACTTGCTCTTCCGTCTTGATTGGTGATCTTTGTGGACTTCCTCGAAAAGCTGTTTTTTTAGGTGGAAGCATACAGCAGCTCATACTTGCACGCACACACACACACAGAGGTTATCACGACAACAAGCTCCTTATATCACGAATGGAATTTCTTTTGATAAAAGAGTGACGAAACCTTTATTCCACATTTCTTCCTCAGTTGTTCTCCATAACCTTTTTGATCTGTGACGGGCGCTGCTTTGTTCGCTTGACTTCCTACCCATGAAAAGAATAGAAGTGGTTCATTACACTTGAGTCGAATCTAATCAACAGTAAATTATATTATAATATATCATTTATATATTACACCTTTGTGAAAAGAAGGATATATAAATGAAAGTTTTCCAGCAAGAAACTAGAATCTGAAAAACAAAAAAATCACATCGTCCATGCCAATCCATGTCATTTGTATACCTTTTAAGCCATTTGGACGCAAAGCTGATGATCCTTATAGCATGTTCGTAGATTATTTATCTTTTGGTTCCCATGGAAGAGCTGTAAATGTGGCACAACTTGATCTTGTATATATATATTATGTGTATATGGAGACGATAGTCTATGCTCACCTTAAAAGATATCAATTGTTTTCTCTTTAAGATCAATGATTAAAATTTTTAAAGCGAAAAGGAAATTAGTATCATACATGTGCAAAAAAGTACAGTAGTATTTTTTTCTTTTTTAATTTAAATTTCAACCATTGATATTTTAATTTATTTCAATCATTTTATTTTATTTTATTTCAACCATAGACCTGTAGTAATTTAATTTAAATTTAAATATCAACGATTGAACGGTTGAAATGTTTTAGGATGTTTATGTGGGTATTTACCATGTTCTTTATATATATGGATGTGCATATATATATATATATATAGAGAGAGAGAGAGAGAGAGGGAGGGAGAGAGCATTGTCGATTCGCACACTCAACTATGCTCAAAATGTTTTAAAGATCTCGACCCTTTAATCTTGTGAAAACATCAAAATAGTATTTTTAATTTTTTACACTTTTGATACTTCAGCCCAGGTTTTGTAGCCCACCTCTATTGATACCATTTTTACACAATCTCATGGCGACCATGGTTTCGGCGTTTGATTTCAAGAATGAAAGACACCCTTGTTACAGTAGGTGGCCATTCTCGGCTCAGGTAACGACTGGAATGGCCATCCAGTCTGTTACCTGAGGATAGGCCCAGATTTGATAACGGTCATCCGTTACAACTCACAAACGAGGGAAGCCACAAGCGGATAAGCACGACGAAGGGGGAGCGCCTGCCTATAAAAGGCAGGCACATACAAAACAGAAATACAGTGAAAAACATACACAAAAGGAGTATTCGTCTGTGCAAGCCCCTGTGTGGGAACCTCGTGTCCTCACCCGCATACCATTCCGCTGCATCTTCAGAGGGCTGCAAATCAAATAGGTCATCACCAGTTCCCTGCAATAAGAAGGAGAATCAGGTACATGACTCATTCATCAGTGGTATCAGAGCCTGGTTTCCTGCAAAGAGGAGTGAGAGAGTTAGCAAAAAAAAAAAAGAGACGAAACAAAAAAAATAAAAATAAAAGAGAGAAGGTAGGTGGCAGTCGACAGAGGCAGAGAAGTCACAAGGGCAGAGACAGGCCGGCAAAAGCCCAAAGGCAAAAGCAGGTCGACAAAAGCCCAAAGGCAAAGATAGGCCGAAAAATACCCAAAGGCAAAGGCAGGCCGGTAAGAGCCGAAGCAAAGGCAGGCCGACATGAAAAGAAGCAAGGAATCCGCCAGTTCCCTGCAATAAGAAGGAGAATCAGGTACGCGGCTCATTCATTAGTGGTATTAGAGCCTAGTTTCCTACAAAGAGGAGTGAGAGAGTTAGCAAAAAAAAAAAAGATGAAACGAAAAAAAAATGAAAGAGAGAAGGCGACAGTCGGCAGAGGCAGAGAAGTCACAAGGGCAGAGGCAGGCCGGTAAAAGCCCAAAGGCAAAGGCAGGTCGGCAAAAGCCTAAAGGCAAAGATAGGCCAGAAAAAGGCTGAAGGCAAAGGCAGGCCAGTAAGAGCCGAAGCAAAGACAGGCCGACATGAAAAGAAGCGAGGAACCCGCTGACAGCCAACAGCCGACGATCGGCCAGATAATCCCCTCTGACCCCCTCCCTCTCTGTTTTCTCTCGCTCTCTTTGAACCTTCCAAAGAGTCTCTCTCTTCGTGTAAAATGTTGTTAAAGCGTTTTTGTATAAAAAAAATTTAAAAAAAATTTGAAATCAACGGTTTAAAAAAACTGCGATGAGAAAAATGCCTGCTCATGGTTTTCTGAAAAGCGCTAACGGTTTTCTAAAACCGCTAGTGGTTTCCAAAAACCTTTGGGGTTTGTGCCAAAAAGACAAAACTGCCCCTGTCTATTTTCGAATATTATGCAGTTGCCACGATAAAAAGATAGTTTTACCCTTAAACTATTTATGAAATTTATTGAAAAACCAGGGGCTACCATTTTACTGTTTTATCCAATCCGGTTTGAATAATTTCAGTTTTGCCACTCAATCAAAAGACTAGTTTACCCCTATTCTTTTAGAAAAATTACAAATTCGCCTTGAGGGTTAAAATTATGATTTTAACACCGATCAGTTGTGAATTTTATAAGAATACCAAATAGTAATTTTACAAGTTTATCCTCATGATTTTACAAAATTACAAAAGAGGATAAATAAATAAAATTACAATTTTATCCCTTGGTATCCTTTTAAGGGTTGAGAGGCAGAAATCCCTTTAGAATTTTTTTTTCAAAAATTATTTGCTATATATTCTGCATCACTTTTACATGTCTCTTGCTATGCGTGCCTTTGTTTGATTTCCTTTTAGATCGCTTGATTGTTATTTTTGCCAAATACTTAAAAATGAGTTGTAGGATATGTATGTCCGAACTAACAAAAACAGAAAAATTAAACGGTCTGAACTTCTAGACATGGAAGAGAATAATTTCACTGGCTCTAACACTAGAAGGTGTAAAGTGTGTCTTAAAGGAAACAGTGAGTCCTCCATCGCCATGGAGGATGATCTGATTAGGGTCTTTAAAGAATTTGAGACCGCGAAAGAGCTGTTTGACTTACTAACAGCTAAGTATGATACAACTGCAAAATTACATGTGCAGTTGCTACTATAGAAATACAACTCCTTCAGAATGAAAGAAGGAAAAAATGTAGTAGAGCATGTAAATCATATGCTAGTGATGGCTAAAGACTTAGCCATAGCAAAATCAGTCATCCCCGAGCCGATACAAATATCAACCATATTGAACAGTCTACCCCAATCATGGAATAGGGTCACCACTGCCCTAAGATTAGGGCCTGAAATCAACATTTCTGAGTTGCCCCTAAAACTAACAATAGAGCAAGAACATATGCTCAAAAAGAAAAAGGAGAAATTGCTAGTGGTTTAGGATGAGTTAGCGTCTATCTCCAAATCCGACCAAAAAAAAAAACCAAATAAAAGGTTTAGCAAGAATAACAGGAAAGGCGATCAAAGTTTTAAAAAATCGTAGGAAGCCGCTTATCAGATCAAGTATTTTAACTATGGAAAGATGAGACACTACAAAAGGGACTGCCGCAACAAGAAAGGTGGAGGAAACAACTTACAACGCAAACAGTCGAAGAAGCAAGATATAATCTACGTGATTTCAAAATGCCTATACTTAGACCGCCCAGTGATAGGTTGGTGGATAGACTCGAAAACTACAAGACACATCTCGAAGACCAAGGAAGGGGCAATGGAACTGAAGGAATATCAACCCGGAGAACATCGTGTGTATATGGGAAACAATACTTTCTTAGATGTTCTGGGTATTGAATCCTTTCGAATATTTATACAAGACAAACCAATTGTACTAACCGATGTATTAATTATGTCATCTATAAAGCGTAATCTGGTCTCGGTCCCTGCCTTAGTTAAGAAGGGTTTTGAAGTTATGTTTATACCTAACAAGGTGACTGTGGGCAAACATGGGAGAATCTTGTTCTGAGGAAAATTTGATGTAGAATAAGGACTATTCAAATTATCAAACAATGAAAGTTATCAATCTTCTGCTTATATTGAAAGTGTCTTTACTGTTGATATGAATATCTGGCATAAACGCCTAGGGTACATAAGTTTGGAAAAGTTGAGAAAATTATCCAAACTTTGACTTATTGCTTGAATTTGAGAAAAAGACTTTCAACAAGTGTGAAGCTTGTATACAAGAAAAAATGACAAGGAAAGTCTTTTCCATGAAAACAAAAAGGGCAACAACCCTGTTTAAAATTATTCATAAAGATTTATATGGATCTTTTTGAGTAAAGACACGTTAAAGAAAGGGTTACATTATAACCTTTATCGATGATTACTCTAGATATATGTATATATATCTTTTGGCACATAAATCGGAGACACTTGATGCTTTCAAAGAATATAAGCAAGAAGTAGAAAATCAACTAGAGCATTTTATTAAAGTCTTGAGATCAGACAGAGGAGGTGAATATACCTCGGCAGAATTCTTGGAATTGTGCAAAGACTTTGGTATTGCTAAACAAAATACAATGCCCAAGACACCTCAGCAAAATGGTGTAGTTGAGAGATACAATAAAACTTTACTGAACATGACAAGGTCAATATTGATTGATACCTCTCTTCCATGAGCATTTTGGAGAGAAGCAGTAAGTACAACTATTTACGTACTCAACAGAGTATAGTGTAAAGCTATATTCACTACACCATATGAGATGTGGTTTGCAAGAAAACCCAACCTAAGTCATCTCAGGAGGTGGGGATCTATTGTACATGTCAAGATCCTTGATCAGTCTAGAGATAAGCTAAACAGCAGATCCTTGAGATATATATTCATTGGATATCCAAAAGGTTCAAAAGGATATCGGTTTTATCATAAGAACCACGGACTCATTGAAAGTAGAGATGTTGAATTCTTAGATGATACTAAGAATGACATCCTGAAGAACAATGAGGAATGTGTTGATGATTTAGTAGATTTAGACCAATCATCTTTTGAGCCCATAAAAGATCTTCCTAAAACTACCGATATCTTGTACAAGAAGTGTGTAATTCGATAGATTTGGATGAGTTGACTGATAACTTGACTTATCAACTAGCAATGAACTCATCAGAAGCAACAGACTGGGAGAAAGCTATGGATGAGAAAATTGAATCCATTAAGAAAAACCAAGGGAATTGGTTGATTTGTCAAAAGGAAGGAAAGCTATAGGCTGTAAATGGGTTCTAAAAAAGAAATACAAGGTCGATGGTACAATCGACAAATTTAAAGCGAGGTTGGTTGGAAAAGGTTTTTCACAAAAAGAGGGGATAAATTATGTTGAGACATATTCTCCAGTTACAAAATTTGCATCCATACGGATAATCCTGGCAATATCTGCATACTATGATTTGGATTTACATCAATTAGATGTAAAGACAGCCTTTCTAAATGGTGATTTAGAAGAAATCATATATATGCAGCAACCCGAAGGATTTGTGGTTGAAGGCCAAGAAGATAAAGTATATAGGTTGAAAAAATCCCTATATGGCCTGAAACAGTTACCTCACCAATGGTATTTGACTTTTCAAAATGACATTATAGAATTTGGGTTTGTGGCTAACAAACTTGATCACTGTGTATATGTTTGGAACAGTGGGAGCCACTTTGTCATCTTGTCATTGTATGTAGATGACATATTATTGACTGGAAACGATAATGACATGATTGTCAAAACTAAGTCATGGTTGAACTCAAAGATCGAAATGAAGGATATGGGAAAAACATCCTATATCCTGGGTATAAAGATCTCTCGAGATAGAGGATCTTGACTCTTATGCCTGAGTCAGGAGAGATATATTGACTATATCCTCAAGAAGTTCAAAATGGGTGAACGAAAGTCTGCAGATACACCTGTTGAAAAAGAGGTTACATTGAGTAAGGTTGATTATCACGGTGAAGGAGACGATAAGCCTAATGTTCCTTATGCAAAAGTTGTTGGCAGCTTGATGTATGTTATGTTGTGTACAAGGCCTGATATCAGCTTCGTTGTTGGTCTTGTTAGTAGATATCAAAGTAATCCTGGTTGACAACATTGGGTAGCTGTAAAAAGGATTCTAAGATATCTGAAATGAATAAAGGACTTGAAACTGTGTTTTCAAGCAGATGAACTGAAAGTCGTAGGATACTCATATGCTGACTTTGCTGGGAGCAAAGATGACAGCAAATCAACCTCGAGACAAATATTCTTATTTGGAGGTGATGTTGTTTCTTGGGCATGCAAGAAACCCAAGAAACAGGTTTGTGTAGCGTTGCATACATAGAAAGCTGAGTATGTTGCTTGTTGTATGGCTGCAACAAGTGTTGTATGGATAAGCTGCTTCATACAAGATTTGAAGTTGGAGATAACAGACGAGCCAATGGTTATGTATTGTGATAACAACGTAGCAATTACTCTTATTAAGAGTGGAGCAGATTGCTCGAAAAGCAAGCATATAATGGTAAAATACCACTATGTTCATGATATGGTTATGAGAAAGGAAATATCCATCTCGTACATGCCAACGGAAGACATGTTGGCAGACCCCTTAACAAAAAGCATAACAGTGGAACTCTTCTCAAAACATGGGTTTGAGATATGTTTGATTGTTGTATAGGTAAATAATCATACAACGGATATACATTGTTGTATAGGTAAATAACCATACAACGGATAATTTGTTGTGTAGAGAAATAACCACACAACAGGTTCTGATTGCAATAGTAATCAGGAATCGACATAACTAGGGAAAACCCTTAGAAAGTGGGAGGAAAACTAGTATGTCGATACACTTGGCTCGAATGGCCAAGTGAAAGATGTTATAGTATGTGGTCATTCTCGGCTCAGGTAACGACTGGATTGGTCATCCAGTCCATTACCTAAGGATAGACCCAGATTTGGTAACAGACGACCGTTACTGGATTTTCCGGTAACGGTCATCCGTTACAGCTCCCAGACGAGGGAAGCCACAAGCGGATAAGCACGACAAAGGGAGAGCGTCTGCCTATAAAAGGCAGGCACATACAGAACAAAAATACAGTGAAATACAGTGAAAAATATACACAAAATGAGTATTCATCTGTGCGAGCCCTTGTGTGAGAACCTCGTGTCCTCACCCGCATACCATTCTACTGCATCTTCAAAGGGCTGCAAATCAGAGAGGCCATCACTGGTTCCCTGCAACAAGAAGGAGAATCAGGTACACGGCTCATTGATCAACCCTTAGGGTTCTTTGCTATGGTTTGACCTGTTAAGTTTGAGGAGGTTCAAGCCAGTTTGATTGAACCGTCGGGCCGGAGAAGAACCGACTGTTCGTGTTTATAGGTATTCCTGCAATCCAAGTCGGACCGCGTAACGTTCGGATCCAACCGGGCCCAGAATCCAAATTCCGATTAGATCCTTCCTATTCAAACCTGGTCCGGGGAGTCTACCCGTTTGAATTCATATTTAAGGTTAACCAATCCATTTGAAGGTCATTCTATTTTTATTTTTTTTCTCTTCGTCCTTACTCGCCAAGAAAGCAGGAAGAAACTGAACAGAGTCGTGCTCATTGGAGATCTCCGTCCTCTAGCGATGTCATCTCCTAGTGAGTAAGTTCTCTCTCTCTCTCTCTCTGAAACACAGAGCATGGAGGAAGCATTTCTCTTTCTATCTTTTGTTTTCTCCTCTTTCATTATTTATGTTCCCCAATTCCACCTTCACCAACAAATCTCCATTATCATCTTGTGAAATATCATTCTGTTTCTTCCTAGTGCATCTAGGTTCAAGTCAATTGTTGATAATTTGGTTGGACTTTCCTTCCAGGTGGTATAGATCACTCCCACCTGTCAGCAAATCCTATGGAACCCTATGCCTGCTGACAACAACAATATGTCATCTGCACTTGATTAATCCATATTATCTTGCTCTAATATATCTTGAAGTTCTTCAACGTTTTCAGGTATCTGTTAAAGTTGGATTTCTTCTTGTTGTAATATTATTTGATTTGCCAATTATGTGTTGTATTATGTATGCCAGCATTAGCATTTTTATGTATTAGGATTGCGTGTTTATATATAGGCCACATCTTCTTTGTCATAGTTGTGATGAGCCGTTGGACATATCATATCATTGTCATCTTGAGAGCATAGACATCAATGGTTTGAATATATTCAATTTGTGACTCAAATCTAGCGAAATCCCTTCAGATTAGTATCAGGATGTATAATTTCAACACGATTTCTGATTCGTTATTCTGACTCAAATCTAGGTTTGGCTTTTTTTTATGTGCTCGGTTGCAAAGTCGTTTGCCATTACAGTAGCTTGTAAATGCGGTGCAGATATGGAGGCTCATTACGAACTTCTTCTTCCTTGGGGGATTTTCAATTAATTTTGGGATTCGCCTTCTAATGATGTAAGACTACCATCTCTATATCTGCATGTCTATGTGCATCAACTTGCTATAAGTCTATGAGGGATCGAGAGTTATTGCCTGCTTAAGTTTGATAGTCCAGTTTTACCTTACATGAAGTGATCTATATTTGAAAACCAGAGCTAGATATGGGGTTCAACTTGAGCAGGGAACGTTCAACAGGAGAACTGCAGACTTTTTATGGATGATGATATTTGGGGCGATTTCTTTATTGGTTTGTTTTCTCCTTTTTATTCTCACTCTATCTATCATTGAAGTTAGTCTGAACATAGTTGATTGCAAATAAATTCTACACCACCAGTATTCTTTTTTAGCTATCAGCTAAATCTTTTGAGCTGCAATATTGATGTTCCAGACTATGACCATCATTCCACAATTGCGGGACTATTTTCTTGGCATATCACTGGTTTTCATGCTTCTTTACGTTTGGAGTAGAGAACATCCAAATGCTCAAATCAACATATATGGCCTTGTTACGTTAAAGGTGTGTTGGCATCTCTTGCTATATTGTCCATGTCGTTTAGCAAAACCAAGATGGTTATTTGTCAAGAGTATTAGGACTCTGCATGATATGTCTATCATGCATTTTTAGGGATCTTTTGGGCCACCTAATGTGGGGTATGGCCTGGTATTGGTTTGGTCTATTTTAGGCAGAAGAAAACTTTGCTGCATGTGGAACTTGTATTTCTGACATGAGAAAATTTGGCTCTTTTGGATGCAGGCTTTTTATTTGCCTTGGGCAATGTTGGCATTGGATGTGATCTTTGGGTCTCCTTTGCTTCCGAATATCATGGGGATCGTTGCAGGTCATTTGTATTACTTTTTAACGGTCCTCCATCCCATGGCTGGAGGAAGGAACGTACTGAAGACTCCTGTTTGGGTGTATCCTTTTTATTGGTATATGAAGGCCATCTGATTGGTATCTTGGATGTAACTTGATGACTTGATTACAGTGGAATAGTTCTGCTGAAAATACTAATAATTGAACTTGCATTGGAATTAAATTTGAAAATTTGAGGCATGTGAGTAGCAGTCATACATGTGTGCCTCTGGAGCATGTGAAGCACTTTTATGTACTAGATTGTCTGTTAATGGTTGTCTGATACTGGAACATTTTATATTTGTGTATTGGTTGGTTTTCTAATATGTTGTAATATGTTGTGCAGGATTGTTACAACTGCGATTGTGTTGCTTTTATCTATTAGCTTTTCATAATTCACTAAAAATGCTTTTTCCATTTTGTGGTTGTTGATTTTGGTCCTGCCTGCTTTGTTCAGACACTTAGTTGCAGACTAGCCTTATACCATATTGAGAAAACAGGTTCCTATACACCAAACAATGTGCACTCTTGCCACCCCACAAAAAAAGGTGGGCTAGCAGCAGTGTTGTCTGACACGTATCGTATCGCATATCGCTGGGCTCCACGATACGGGCGTATCGTATCGTATTGCCCGTATCGTAAAAAAAAAAATCAAGAAAAATCTGGAAAAATCTGATAATTGCTTTAAATTCATATAATGCAAAGTTTAGTATAGATTGAGCATTCAACATTGAACAATTGCATCCAAATTTACATATTTTGAATCAAAAAACTGAAATACATTTATATTTTACAAATTGTAATCAGGATCATCAACTAAATAATCTTCATCTTCTCCTTGCTGGAGATCCTCATCATCAGCAGCAGCAACACCTTTTGCTTGGAAATCAAATTATTCATCTCCTTGATATTGTTGTTGCGCTCCTTCCAAATTAATTCATGGAATGTCTTCTTCAGTTAGGAGGGCATTTTCTTCACTAGCTTCTATAACCCAATCTTCTAATATATCAAAATTATCCAAACTTATTGGATCAAATTGGCTTTCTTGTCTATTTACTTTTTGTAATTGCCTACAACAAACAAAGATAAACAATTAGTAAATAATATTAACAATTGAAGTTAAACAATTTATTGAATTGAACATTTAAATAATAGTAATACAACATTACCTTTCACGAAGGAACATGTTATAACGAATAAAAACTAAATCATTTAGTCTTTTATGTTCCAACCTGTTGCACTTCTTTGTGTGGATGTGTTCAAAAACACTCCAATTTCTTTCACAACCTATTGCAATACAGGTTTGGCTCAAGACTCTTACTGCAAAATCTCTAAGGTTTGGACAATCAGTTCCAAACCTATTCCACCAAACATCTGTACAAAAAGACAAACATTAGAGACATAATTCACAGTAATATAAGATGAAACTTAAATATGAAAATAAACAATTTACCTAGACGCATCGTAGTGCGGTTGCGAATTGCTATAGGCAAACCCATCAAGTGAAGAGCATTATCATAAATCTCCATCTCTCGATGTATAGCATCTACTATGCTCTCATCAGGGACTAATCTATTAATACAATCAATGATTCCTCGATTAACCTCACCGTTCCTTTTAAAGGTTGTTGAGTACCTGAATGATGGGTTTAGATAATAGGCTGCTGCATGAATAGAATGATGCAATTATTTATTCCATCTACCTCACCATCCCTTTTGAAGGTTGCTGAGTACCTGAATGATGGGTTTAGATAATAGGTTGTTGCATGAATAGAATGATGTAATTGTTTATTCCATCTATTATCAATTATTTTCCACACAGGCACATAATCTCTCTTTTTTCCATTAAAATTATTTTTGATGACTTCTTTTGCCCTATCCATAATAAAGGTAGCCCATAGATAGTTTCTCCTCACTGTCAACCAATCTCAAAACTTTCACTAAAAGACAGGTAATTTTCAACAATCTAACACATGCATTCCAAAATGTACTTTTGAAAACTTCTCTGCAATTTCATTCAACTTTATATTTCTTCTATTCTGAGGCAACTCTGCAAATTATTGCCACTCATATGAGGAGAACATTCTCTTCAAAGCTTGCTTCTGTCTTACAATACTTTGTACAGATAAGAAGTTTGTTGCAACTGTTTGAAGAAGCTCTGCACCTTCTGTATATCTCATCATTATACACAAAACAAATGCATGGTTGTAAATGAATTTTGTAATATTTTGGCAACACTCAGTTGCTGCCTATATTTCATCCATCTCACCAATGTCCTCAAGGATGAGATCTAAACAATGAGTTGCACATGGTGTCCAGTAGAAAGTCCTATAAATATTAGCTAACTCATTCCCATCTGCTTTGTAGTTAGCTGCATTATCTGTAATCAATTGGACTACATTCTCTAGCCCATAACCTTATCAAATTCTTCTCGTAAGATATTTGCAGTGTGCCTCTCCTCTGACATATCTAAAGATCTCAAAAATATAAGTCCTTTAGGACAGTATACAAGAAATTTTAGCAATGTCCTTCCTCGCTTATCTATCCATCTATCTGCCATGGTAGTGCATCTCTTTTCCTTCCATGACAGTCTCAAAGTCGAACAATATTCTTCCACTTCAATGACGGTCTGATCTAATATCTTCTCTCTCAACTTCTGATAAGAGGGCATCTTGTATCCAGGACCGATGTTAGCAATTGCATCTGCCATTGCTTGAAAATGAAAACTATTTACTGCATTGAATGGAATGCATGCATGATAAAACTATCTACCCACTGCAAGGTCTGCCTGATTATGCAAATGTTCTGAAGCTATAGCAGCACAAATTTCAGGTTGAGTACCAGGTATAGTAGGGGGAGAAAAAAATGAATGTATACTAGAAGAAGATCTTCCTCTACTCCTTCAACTTCTTCTTCTACCACCACCAAAGTCTTCAGCAACCCTCTTTCCCCTGCTAGTTGCTCGTGAGCTGGTACTACCAATCTCTGTTCTACCATCTGAAGGCAAACTATCAGTGAATCCAAATCCAGTAGCATCATAATCTTTTTCAAACATTTCCAAATCATCCTTTTGTTGTCTTCTTTCCTATATACTCTGAATCATCTGCAGGCATTGTCATTTAATACCTTCTGGCAAACTTCTAACTCTGAATGTGCATGGAGCAATTTCTTTCCTAGTCCCTATCAGATGGTGTTTCAACCTTGAAATTCCACCATTAACCAACCTCTCACAAAATAAGCATATGATCTTTAACCTAGAACCCTCAACTAGTGTATCCCACTGCCATGCCGGATCATCAAACTTTAAATGGGAGTCTACCACCCCTTCCTACCATCTCAATTGAGTGCATTAATTCAAACAAAAACCTGAAAATAAAAGCACTTCGTAAATCCCCAATCGTCAAATAACACTCAAATAGAGTGTCTTCCAAATCATGAATGCAATAAAAATCATATCCACACACATAATAACTTCATATTTTGTCATTCAAAAAAAGAAAAATACAAATAAACAAAAAAAACAACAAATAAAAAGGAAAAAATAAAGAAAAACACAAAATATACCTAAATCCGAGATAGGAGGCTTGCACGGACACTGTAGAGCACGATTTTGGAGTTTTGAACACCAAGGAGGCAAAAAACGGCTCTTAGGGAGCTCGGAGAACTCGAAGAGAGAGAGAAAACACGCGAAAAACGCGGGTTTCCGTCCCTTTATAAAGGTCTCTGGCCGTATCGCCCATATCGTACGATACGGTGCGATATTTCCTTAAAAACGATACACCATAGGGTATCGTATCGTGGTGGCTCACGATACGATACGGTGCGATACGGATAACACTGACTAGCAATGTAATTTTCAATAAGGAGGCAGAAACACCATTAGTGGTGTGCAGGAACGGGTTATATCAATCAACCATAGTAATGCTCATAGTACAATGTTGTGAACTCCTAAACTTCAGGGTCAAACTTCATCCCATCTCTGCATGTCAGCTGGTTCTCCTAGAAACAAAAGCCTTATGGCAGTTGTCAATCATGTCGAATTCAAGGGGTTGAGCAGCTGAGAATGCTCAAGATAGCCTCCGGGACATGTCAAGGAGGCAAGTTACAAAAGCGTTAAGAAAAAGAAGTAAACAATTAGTAAGACCGTCAACCTAAACTTCAAGTTAGCTAGTGTTTCATTTATCACATTGAACCAATATGAATGTATTTCAAAAAGGTTATAAGATAAAGGAACAATTTTGTTAATTTTATGCATGCCTTTTTGAGTTTCACTCCTGCCATTTGTTGAAGGTTGGAGAAATTGTGTAATATCCTTCATTCTGATTCTTGATGCTTGGTGGACAAGGTGGTTCTTCTTTGATGCCCAATTTGTGCTATCTTCGTTATTTCTCTTTTGGTTTGAGGTCTCTTTGAACATTTAGTCCGATACTATTGTTCTCACTGTCTGCTGGTATCATACCAATTAGCTCTCTATAGTTGTTTGTTGCACCTTGACAATTTTTCAGGCATAAGATAGTTGCTCGTTTGGCCTTCAAATTCCAGGCATATCCCACTGCTCAACCTGCCGGATCTTCTGGTACAACTGCATTCAGAGGACGAAGTTATCGACTTAACCAGTAAGGGGATATAGTTTGTGCATTCAAAGTAGAAAGAGGTCAGCAATTTGAACAAAATTACTTTATGTATATGTTATCCTTCTCTCTTTTCTCCCCCTTGGTGGCAGTTTATCTTGTGACATTTTTTTCCCTTCATAAAAGTTATGACTTGTTTCATCCACTTGTGGGTTTTGTTTTGTTCATGTAAGTCTTATTTATCGTGTGAGTTGATAGGTTTGGCTTGTGTCTCTGATAGCCATCTTCTTTGAATGGACCCAATTATTATCCGGACAAAGAGGATATTTTGAGAAAAGGAACCGCGTGTTTGGCCGTGCAGAGGATCATGAGGAATGTATAATGGGGAAAGAATCTGGCACTTTTTTTGACCTGGCGCAAGCATGTACTCTGCCGCGTGAAAGATGGAAAGCGGAGGGGATAATAGTTAGTATTGACCAAGATCAGCAATAAGAGCTTCTATCCCTTTGCGCTTCTATTCTGTTTATGCAAACTCTCTCTCTCTCTCCCTCTCTCTCTCTCTCTCTCTCTCTCTCTCTCTCTCTCTCTCTCTCTCTGTGTGTGTGGTACACACAAACTGAAAGCACGGTTTGTTAACAAGTAGAAACCGAGGAACATATATATATATATATATAACTAAGCCTTTTCCCGTACTAGATGGAGTCAGGTACATGAATTCTTTGTTTCCACCGGGCCTTATCATGTGTAGTTAACTCAATATAAACTAGATCATTTTTTATTGTTTCTTTTCAACACTTTTGTTGCCATCCTCTTCCTCTTTTAACATTTTACAATCTAGTTTTTCATATCTTCTTACGGGAACATTCTTGGGTCGTCTTTGTATATGTCCAAACCATCTTAAACATTTTTTCCTCATTTTATCCTTTGGTACTACTTTCAATTTGTTTCTAATAACCTTATTATGTATCCATTCTTTTCTTATGTGACCGTTCATCCATCTCAACATCTTTATTTCTATTAAAGATATCTTTTATACGTTAACGGCCCAACACTCTCAACCATAAAACATAGCATGTCTAATTGTTGCTCTATAATATTTACCTTTCAACTTCAATGGTATCTTCTTATCACATAGAATATTTGATATCCCTCTCCATTTTAACCAACCGGCATCAATTCTATGCGTAACATCTCCATTAATTTTTTCATCACATTAAAAAATTGATCCTAAGTATTTAAAATTTTCCTTATGAGGTATACAATGTGTGTCAATCTTAATTTCTATGCCTTCTAAAGTACCTAAATTATTAAACTTACATTTCATATATTTTGTCTTTGTTCTACTAAGTTGGAAGCCTTTACTTTCTAATGGTTCTCTCTATAGTTCCAATTTCCAATTAACATTTTCCTTAGACTCATCCACTAACACAATGTTATATGCAAATAACATACATCAAGGTACTTCTTCTTGAATATGTTTTGTTAACTCATCAATGATCAATATAGTTAAATATAGACTTAAAGTTGATCCCCGATATAATCCAATATTAACTTCAAAGGAGTCCATCATTCATTTATTAATATTCACACATGTTTTTGTACCATTATATATGTCTTTTATAAGATTTATGTATGTTAGTAGGATATCTCTGTTTATCAAAGTTCTCCAAAGAACATCTCTTGGCACATTATCATAAGCTTTTTCTAGATCAATAAATATCATGTGAAAGTTCTTTTTTACTCTAAAATATTTCATAAGATGTCTCAATAGGTGAATCACTTCAATAGTAGATCTACCATGCATGAATCTTAATTGGTTCTCCATTGTACTCGATATTTATCTTAACCTATATTCGATAATTTTTTCTTATAATTTCATAGTATGGCTCATTAACTTGATACATCGATAATTCGAACAATTCTAAAGGTCTCCCTTGTTCTTATATATGGATATAATTGTACTCGGTTTCCATTTCTCATGCATCTTTTGGGTTCTCTTGTATTTTATTAAATAGTCTTATGAGTCTTATCTCTCTTAAGATTTTTTATATTTTTATAGTAATATTGTTTGGTCTTATAGATTTACCAACTTTCATATATTTAAGAGTCTCTTTGAGTTTGAATACGTTGATAGAAAATGTGGTTTATATACTTTTTTATTTGGATAACTCTCCTAAGTTAATACTAGCATTTACAAAAATAATTTTTTCATCTGTTTTTTATATCATCATTCGCCACTAGAATCTTCTCATCCTCATCTTTGATCTATCTAACAAAAGTAAGATCCTTAGTTTTCTTATCTCTACCTTAGGTATTTTAAAAATACTTTTTTCATCTTCTTTTGAGTTAAGCTTTTTATATAAATCCTTCCAAATTTTGGCTTTTGCTTCACTAACGGTTTTTTTCGTTTCCTTTTTTGCTTTTTTATAAGTTTCTCAAGTTTTACTAATCTTCTTAGCATAATGCAATTTGTAACATGTCTTATTTGCCTTGATTTTATCTTGCACCACTTAACTCCACCACCAAGCTTCTTTTTGTGCTAGCATGTCTCCCTTAGATTCGCCTAACACATCTTTTGTCACTTCCCTAATGTGAATAGTCATATTGTTTCACGTATCAAAAGGTGTACCTACATAATTTCAAGCATTTAGTTAAAGAACTTTCCGTTTAAAGATACATTCTGTCTCACATTTGAGGTTCCATCATCTAGTCTAAATAACTCTATACACTCTATTCTTCTTTGTTCATATTTTTGCTTGTAAAACTATTACTAAAAGTTGATGATAAGTAGTTAAGATTTCTCTTAAAATTACCTTACAATCTTTACAACATGATCTATAGTTACTCTTATAAATAATTAAATGTTCATCTCATTTTTTGAAAATTGTATCTCTATAAAGAAATGAAAAACCATAGCAAAATTTAAAATCTCTCTATCCTCTTCATTTATATCTTCAAAACCATAGTTTTCATGAATATCTTGATATCATATTGCTTCTTTACCGACATATCCATTTAAGTCTTCTTCCAAATAAATTCTCTCTTTGTAGAATTCTTTGAATTACTTTATCTAACCTAACTTAATTTCAAACCTTTTCCTTTTTTGGGTATCATAATTTAAAACTTGTATTCTCAATATTCTTTGTTTTTTTTAACCCACTTTGTCTCTTATAAATATGAATATTTCTCTTAATCATAGTATCTACTACCTCTATTAACTTGATGGTCAATGTTATGATATTCAAAGTACCAATACAAATCTTATTATCTAGAAATAGCTTTTTTATCCCTCGCATCCATCTATATTAAAAATGTAGAGTCCCTCACTATAACTTGTTTACTACATTCTAGCAAAAATGTGGCAGGGTTAACTTCTTTACCAACACCCGTTCATGAAATGTTAACCCTCTATATAATTGATTCACTACATACAGGCAAAGATGAGAGGTATTTACAGTAATAGTAAATGCCAGACAACACGACCATCAACAACCTCATGTGATACTAAATCAATTATGGTATCATATTTAACAAAAAAGTTTCACGAAATCAAGACATGATAGTCAAAGAAAGAATGATTGTAATTCATCTTGAACAAAAATGATTGTGATCAATGGTGGAGAAGTTCATAAAAGGCCAGGAAAATGTGGTCCCCCAATCCTTCAACAAAGGTCCTTCAGTCTATTCTAGCCCTAAGTCTTGAATAGAAATAGCCACCATATAAGGAAGCATTCACAGGTTCAGTTGCCAAAATGAATAGCAATTCCAATGAATGCCGCTAACAATATTACAGTTTCCGGTAGGCCCAAATGCGAAAACTGGGTACTAACAAAATCATCAAATTCTGGAGCAACGGGTCCATCAATTTAGATACAGACAGCACGCCCAAGTTCCAGGAGTACTGAAAAGAAAACGATGTTCCAAACGAAACTCAACAACTCAAGATAAGGCTTCAATCACTAGGTTTTTCTCCGGCATTTCTGTTTTTTTTTGCCTTCGTTTCGGGATGATCTGGGCTACCCCTGAGCGAACAAGGCCGAAGGGTGTGGACAGCCGATCCACAATATCAATCTCAACTTCCTTATGCGATTTTAACATCTACAAGAGAAGAACAAGATTAGAGCAAACGAGGACGACTCAATGAACGGGAAAAGGAACAACAAGCAATCCCTAATTTCAGGAATAAACCGAGGATCTATCATTTGACTTACCTTCTCTGCTGTGTAGAACCCGGCGGGACCGCTCCCCACGATGCAAACGCGCAAGGGATGAGAAGAAGAAGTGTAGATGCATCTTGCTGCCCATGCCCGTCTCGCAACTCTGACCGCCTCTCACTCTCTCTCCGTGTGTGCGCGTGCGCGCGTGTGCGTGCGTGCGCAGGAGGGAAATCAGCGAGCAGATGTCTGTTTTGGATCTGAATAAATTTTCTGAATCTGAGTCCGTTTCCACAATTTTCATCAAAAGCTTGTACCCATTTCCGGTTTCAATCACCTGTAACTATTTTCCAGCGAATCGATGTCCATTTTGGATCTAAATAAGTTTCCTGTATCTGAGTCTATTTACAAATTTTGCATAGAAATTTGTATCTATGTTTGGATTTCCAACGTGATTCTGAACTAGATTTATGAATATGAATTTGTATCTGCTTTATGAATGTGATGTAACTGTTACGTCTTTGGGTTCCCAAAACAGTGTTCTTAAATGAGTCCAGATTATTCTATGTTAATACGAGGTCCAATGTTTTCTAGTTGGATAAGATATTTGACTCCTCAACCCATTATATGTTTTGTAAAATAAATGGTTTTATGGGCACTTTTAGATATGGCCATTTGGAACAGAGACCGAACCGATTGTGGAACCGCTGATATTTGAAACCAATAAAACCGGCTCCAAAACCTTAATCGGAACCGGGGACCTCCCGGTTCTATTACGGTTCGTGTTTTTGAAAATAAGTTCAAAAATGACGGTTTCAAACTTATGTTTATTCAACAAAGACAACGAAGCATTTTCCCCTACTAAATAAGGTGTCTACATGAATTCTTTATTTCCATGTAGCCCTATCATGTGTGATGGTGACAATAACTCACTATGAGCTACATTATTCTTTATTATTTCTTTCTCTTCTTTTTTTGATATTTTGATATTTTTTATTTGAGTTTCATGGAATTTTTTGTTTCCATGTAGCCTTATCGTGTGTCATGGTGGCAATAACTCAATATGAGGTAGATCATTCTTTATTATTTCTTTTTAATACTTTTGTGGTTTTCCTTCCTCTTAATCTTTTAATATTTTTACAGTATAGTTTTTATATCTTTTTATTAGATTTTTCTTTAGTCGTCTTTCTATATGTTCAAATCATCTTAAACGATTTATCTTTATCTTATCCTTGTAGATGTTAAATTTGACTTCGAAGTCTATGTAGAGACTTGAAATAATTTTCACAAGCTACGTCGTACGTGAGCGTGTAAGTTAGTTTGCTTAAACTAGCAAAGTATTTTGACTTCTAGAGCGATTGTGGGTAAGTGAGATCTTTTCGACTTACACCTTCTTCAACCAATGCTCAAGGGTCAGTCTAGATGCTTTGAGGATTATTTTAGATTAGATGTGTTATCAAAATCCACTTCTAAATCCAAATGACTTAACCAAATTTGTGAACCTAGGTCTTCAAAGGAAATATTCAAAATTCTGAAAAACATAAATTGGTTATGTTTTCAAAGACTTATTTCCAGATTTTTCTCAATAGTTCTAAATCTCAAAAAATCATGAAACTTTTACAATAAACAGAGAATTATATAGAGATTAGAGAATTATTTTTGTTCTAAATTTTGGTGCTTTTAATAAGCACAATTAAATAAGATATTGACCCTTGCTCAGATATTCGGGACAGTTCTTTGATAAAAATGCAGAGGTTTAGAAAAATGTTTGTATCTCAGTGCATATACCTCTGATCTTTATGAACTTAGTCTTACTGGAAATCAATGAATATAAGCTTTCCAATGAGACCAGTTTCAATGAAATTGGTTCACTGCAGACAAAATTATGGGATGATAACCCAAACTCTATTGTAGGAAACAGGGGTTTTAGAGGTTCTGTTCTGATTTTAACGATTTGTTCTTATTTTATTTACGTAGTTGCACAACCCTAAAATTCTTGAAAATCTTATTAGAAGTGGGGTTCTGTGTGTAGATTAAGTGTGCAAAGTTGTAGAGCATTTGGAGTAGAGAGCAAGGAATTAAAAATCAAACATCATATGGATGCACGATGCAGAAAACAAATTTTCAGGTTTACAACATACATGAATGCATTTTGTTCGAAATTGAAAGACAAATCACAACAATTTCAATGTAAATGACTGGAGAAAATGAAGGAAAGTATAATTATAGCTTAAACATATAGAGAATTAGGAGATATAAGATATTACAATGTATATTGGGGTAGGAGAAGCTAAAAATAAAACACATAGTAGACATCTAATCAAACAAAATTGGGCTGTATAACATCTAGCTATTATATCAATAAATGGAGTCAACTGCTCCTTAATTATAACCCTTCTTAATTGAATGAAAGTAAGAAGAGATATAATAGAAAAAAAGGAGAGGAATTGACCTTGATTGGGGGAAATCCTTGGCTATGGATGAACATGGCTTAGAGGGGGTGGAACCTCCAAGCTTCTTCTTCTCCTTCTTCCTCTCTCTCTCTCTTCACCTCCTTCAATGCCTTGAACCTAGCCCCAAGGCCTCTATTTATAACCTTCAGGGAAAGTCTCTAGGGGCTTCACGAGTTGGACATGGGTGTGGTCTTGGCCCAAGGTTGATCCAACCCAAAATGGAGTTGTTGGTCACATGGCCTCACATGGGGCTCATGGTGGTCACTCTTGGTCAAGGTGAGTCTAGCCTCTCATGGCTCGACCATGAGTATGGTTCTGCTAGGGGCAGTTTAGCCCTTGATGTAGTCCCGGCTAGGAATGGCTTGGTTCGGTCAAGTGCAACCCTTGGTGTAGTCCTAGCCCAAGTTAGCTAGGTTGGTGCGACCCTTTGGTTTGAATTGAGTCTTGATTTCATCTTGAGTTGGATTTACAACTTGTCCCTGAATTGCATTGGACTTTAAACACGTGCTTGATCTAGGCTTGCTTCTGCTTCGAGGCTCAATTTGTATGCTTCATTTGATTTTGCTTTGGCCTTGAAATCGGGATTGGATAGTCGATCCTGCCTTAACTCATTCCTTGCTTAGACTTCATCCTGAATCCTCGACATGGCTTTTGCAAATTCATCCTTATCTCCTTTTGAACCAGGCTTTATTCCATCTTTGGTTAAATCAACATCTTTTTACCTTTCAAAACTCGATTTTGTAACTTCAAGTTTAAAACATTTAATTTCAAAATATTGTTTTTGGTATTTTATGACATTCGTATTTTGTATTCAAATGAGGGTTTTAAAATACGCCTATATTTGTTTTGAAAAATTTAAAGTATGCTTGGATTTGTTTTTGAAAAACATTTTAGGGTGTTTACAATCCTCTATTAATGTTACTCTCAATTTGAATCTCATAACCTCATTGTGTAAACTGTCATTTCTGGTATGACCACTCATCCATTTCAACATCTTCATTTCTGCTACAAACATCTTTAATACATGTTAATGATTAACTGCTCAACACTCATAACCATAAAACATAGCAAGTCTAATTGTTGCTCTATAATATTTTACCTTTCAAATTTGTTGGTATCTGCTTGTCACATAGGACACCTGATGCTCTTCTTTATTTTAATCAACCTTCATTAATAATTCTATGCGTAACATCTCTATCAATATTTTCATCACTATGAGAAACTGATTCTAGATATTTAAAACTTTTCTTATAAGAGATGCAATGTGTTTTAACCTTAATTTTTATATCCTTAATAAGATAATCAAACTTACAGTTCATATATTTTGTATTTGTTCTATTAAGTCAAAAGCCTTTATTTTCTAATGTTTCTTTTAATAATTCCAATTTCTTATTAACTTTTTTCTTAGACTCATCTATTAACACAATGTCATATACAAATAACATATACCAAGATATTTCATCTTAGAATATATTTTGTTAACTCATCAAGGACTGATATAAATAAATATAGACTTAAAGATGATCCCTAATGTAACATAATATTAACTTAAAAAAGTTTATCATTCCTCCACGAGTTCTTACACATGTTTTTGTATAATCATACATGTATCTTATAATATTTATATATGTTAATGTGATACCTTTCTTTTCCAAGATTCTCTAAAGAGCATCTCTTGACACCCTATTGTAAGTTTTTTTTATATCAATAAATACCATGTAAAGGTTCTTCTTTTTTGTTCAAAATTTTTTTATAAGACGTCTTAATAGGTGATTGCTTGAATAGTAGATGTCTAGGATGAATCCAACTTGATTTTATTTTGTATTCGATACTTGTCTTAACATACATTAAATAATTATTATAATTTCATAGTATGACTCATTTACTTGATACCTTGATAATTTGTACATTTTTGGATGTCTTCTTTGTTCTTGTTTATAAGTATAAGTGAGACATCTGTTGGTTTCTTCATATTTTATTAAATAATTTTTTTTATTAACTTTATATATTTTTCTATATTCATAATCGGCTCAAGTGTGGAGTTCAACTCCCAAAGAGTGCAGTCCGATCCGTAAGTTTCAAACAAACCCGAATCCATAAACCAGAACCGGACAGTATAGGTACTTTATAGCCTTCGTTGTAATCAAACGAAAAAAATCATTTTTGACTGCCAAAAGTCTACAGAAATAGGAGAATATTATTAGGGTTTCAGTCTTCTGTCATAACCAAAAGAAAAAGTATTTTTTATTCGCTACCAAAAATCTAGAAAATAGGAGGATATTATTCGTAATCGTTTTTTGGTTGAATAAGATGGACAAATGCCCAAATTAAGTTACAATCAAAGTAATCTCTCGTGCATTGGAAACTCCCATAGCATGAGAAGTCAAGGGTTCAAGCCTGTTGCCTGCTGGGCATGCATCCCAAATCATAAAACCCATATTTTTTGGGTACACAAAAAAATTTGGTCATGTCTGTGTGGACCTAAATAAACCCCCACAAAACCATATAATATGTGTGCGCGCATATAATACATAGTAACTTTAAATAGTATACATCCAAAATATAGGTTAGTAGGATAGATCTGAACCCAACCCATGTCATGTTTGAGCCTTCAAAATGGATTCGAATAAGAATGGGGTCTTGTCCGAGTCAACCGGATTTTGAAGTACCCGAGCTGACCTGACCCAAACGCTACCCAATAACCCGAGTAACCCACCCGTTGCTGCCATTACAGTTTTATGCAATAATGTTGACTAGAATCGGGCATGTGGCAATAATTTTGCATGTATGCATTTTCCTGTCGGACTCCACACTAGACATGGCGGAATAGGCGGTTTCAACCATCACCGATTCCGATTTTCGTGAAACAGAACTGGAATCAAACCAGGAGCAGGCCAGTTCCGATTTAGGTCTTAAACCATTCAAAACCACCGGTTCCAGTTTGGCAGAAGTTGAAACTGGAACTAAATCGGGTCCTCCTCAATTCTGGTTCAGTCGGTTCTTGGCCCGGTATGGTTCTGATTGGAATCACCAGGCCGAGTCAGAACGGGCCATGTCTACTCCACACAAGCATTCAAATCGGATACTACCGAGTGGATCGGTTCAACCCGTTTTGACATGAGCTATGAGCGCCATGACATGAAACACAAAATTCACTGGCAATGTTTGACGAGACAAACATGGTGTTTGTAATAATTTTACAAAATAAATTATTTCCTTAACTTACTTGCAAAAACAAGTCATTCTTTTTTTTAAGGGATATACAAACAAATTATGTTGTACTCTGGTTGACCTGCTTTCGACACGAGAAAAAAGTCGCTGGAAACACGAAATTGCCACTGGTAAGCCAGTAAATTGTGTTCTAACAGCAAAGGTGATTTGAATAATTGAGCTAATCTTAGGTATGCGGCAAGGTGATCTTGGCCGAGCAATTCTGCAGGCAAGTCATCAAGTGACAAAAAGGAGAAACCAAGCAATCATACGTGAACCCAACACTGCTTGTGGGGTTTGTTCAGCTCGCATTAGCTCATGTGGCCAAGTACAACTAAATTGTATGGACCGGGCAACCATGTTCAAACTAATATATAGTCCAATAGTCAGTGTTTCTCTTTTTATGCGAAAGCTATGCTAAAAACAAAATTTAACCTTGACTAATCCTGATGAACTTTTAATGGAAGTTACGTACTAACTTCAACCAGAAGCTCCATTTGGGTGCTTCCGACTCATCTTGTCTTCAGTTTGTGATTCGATCGACTAAAATGATCCAGCAGAAACATGTGTGTGTGTGTGTGTGTGAGAGAGAGAGAGAGAGAGAGCATACTACCTTTGTCCCCGGTGACCAGATTAGAAGCAGGGGTGGCTCAACTGAAGTTGAGGCCTTTCGGGCCTAAAGTCCAAAAGTTTTGGGGCCTTGTGGAGCCTACAAAATCGATATTGTAACCAGTTTAACTTTTGGGGGGCTAAGGTAGTTGCCAGATTATTTCTCTTGGGCAAACAGGCCGAATGTACACAAATCTTAAAATGATAAACAGAAACAATATGCAGAACATCTTTAAATTATAGCATCATCCATGAAGTCATTTGTTACATGAATAAGAATCCAGATGTTGTATATAACAAGTGCAGAAAGAAGCATACTAAATCGTCGTGAATACTTCTCTCAGCAACAAAACTGGAAACAAAGATAAAAAAACGAAGCAACTGTTCCTGTAAATACTAGAGGACACGAGTGAATTATTCTTTTAGGTTTACACTGCCTTCCTAATGTAAAGCAAAATGAGTTCTTGTTTTGGAGAACAATTTCCATCTACCCCAATGTTCCAGCATTATCAAACAGTAAAAAGTGCATTTCAAGATTCACATCATGAAGTGAAATGAGGTAGGCAGCAGGACACTTCAACAGTATGGGATTGCTCCCAGCAAGGGCACTGCACATTGAAGACATTGATTAAGAAACTTGTAAACAGACTCTGTTGACATAGCCATGATACGCACAACCAGACCAATGTCCTGCAAAACATCAAAAAATGTCATATACAGATTACTTGTATCAAGCATCTTTGCAAGGAAATAGTAACATATCCTACCTTAGGACCGAAGCCACTGCAAGAGGCGATCAAATCTGGCTTTGATATCGTGTTTTGTGACCTAAGCTTCTTGTTGCTATGGCAACTCCTTGGCAAGAAGGGAAGATGAAAAAGCTGCGACATCATTTGTTTTACATCATCTTTTACTTGATCTCGTAAGTTCTTCAACTTTGGTCTGCACCAGAAATGAGCAGTTAACAGCAGACTTGTCTGGAAACTTCTCATGTCACTTAAGACTTCTAAATTAGACATCTAAAAGGTTCAAACTTACCGTTTTACCAAAAACAAAAATTTAAAGAAAAGCTCCTTTGAGTAGTCCCTTCATGAAAGGTTTGAAACATAGCCAACAAAAGCATTCATAGGAATTTCTGGAATCAAGTCTAATGCTTCCATCTAGTGGGAAATAGGCAAAGAGAACTACGGTCATACTTTTACCTGACCGTCAGATATTTCCAAATTAACCTTAAAATTTTAAAATACCAACAATTATACACCCCTAGCATTCCAGAAGTTACGAGAAAAATAATGTGAATATCTCTGATTACCCTTTGGCATATAGCAATAGCAGAAATAAATGGCACAAAAGAAACAGTTAAAGACAGATGCCAGCGAAACTTACCCAACAATAATAAGCATTGCAGTGACCTGATAATTGTGCATGTAATGAGCAATATTAAACACCACGCTTCTTTCCAGTACCACCTGTTACATGCAAAATATAAGGACAGCCGGACAATTAGCTGAGGCACCAAATAACTAAAACTTTTTGAAAACTCCATAATCAAATCAACAATGAGGTTATTGTAGCAATAGTAGAAACAGTAAACAGCACCCCTTGGATAATCTGCCAGAGATAACAAGATAACTTGACATAAAACATACAAGAGTAAGCAATTTCTTTTATCTCAACTAACAAAGTTAAACTTCCAAAGAATGAGAATCAATAGGGAACATCCCCTCAATATAGTGTGTATTTTATATGTGTGTGTATGCACGTATAAAATTAATAAGATTTGAAAACAGATCGGATTCAGAAGAGGATAGATGGGGTTACTGCCTAGCGGCTAGTCTAGCTAGCTGTAGCAAAATGAAGGGAAAAAAAGAAACATATAAATAAGGACAAAGAAAAAAATACTTCACTTGAACAATCACCTCCTTCCCATCAAACTAATGCAGGAAGAGGTCGTCTTGTCAGTTCGCCTACAAAGTTGAATCTAACGTTGGCAATCTTTGGTGAAGAATATGTTTAGGATGAAACACATTAGAAGCTTGACAGATTTCTTCTAAAACACTTCAGGAAAAAATGGTGATTTATCTATGCATCAGTCCACTCACCAAAAAAACAGAGACATAATATTGATGATAGCCTTATTATGAAATATCCTTGGTGAAGTCCTCAGTTAACATTCATATCCTTAAGCTCCTTAGCCAGACTATCTCTCCAATATTAGTCATAACTCCATACTCAGCATTCAAAAGAACAGAGAAATTTGTTGTTTCTTGCATGTCCGTGAAATAAGCAAGTCAACTAATACCGCACTAAAACCTGTCATAGAATGCCTATCATTTCCATCTCCATCACGATGTGCTGCATGTGCATATACATAAATAATAAGTTTCAAATATAATAAAATGACAAAATAATCCTTTTTCAGTGAAATTCCTTGCATATTTCATAATTCTTGTAACAAGTCTTGTGTGCAGTGGATGCATGCTCAAATGGACTAACCACGTACAACCTGAGAATGTAAAATTAAGCTTGTGAGAAGTTAGGTTGTCAAAGAAAGCTCCTCAGTGATTTTCATTTTGGAACTTAGAGCCTTCCAAAGCATCAACGACTAGGTCTAGCAATAATATTTGTAATGAACTACATTTGGGACAATAGAAGCCCCTGTAGTAGCGAACTTCCATGCCAGGAAATATACCAGAGAATCAAGGTCAATCATCTTAGAATGCAGTGACATACTTCCTTATGACTTTAACTACCTTTATAAAGTACTGTTGCGTTTGTCTTAACTTTGCATGACCATGTACACCCTTTGGTTTCATCTGTTCAGAAAGTTTAAGAAGTATTCAAACGTTATCCTTAATTAGGGCTTCAAGTTCATTATTCATAACCTCTACCAGTGAGGGTGATCTTCAGTTTGAAGTATTAATAGGTTTGGAATGGAAGCTAATAGGGTTACCCATTAGGTAAAATGATGGTTCCAAAAGGTCTTCTCTCCTTCTAAATCATCCTCCCTCACACTCCCATTTCTTCTAGCATACTGGTCGATGTGTTGTTCCTGAAAGGTCTTCATCAACCTAATTCATGGCACTATATCTTTGATGACATCATGATGTTCGTTACAAACATTTTCATGTTCAAGAGGAATTATCAGTTATAAAACAATAGTACCAACAAGAAACCAAGCACATTTGGATGATATTACAAAATTTAAACACTTCAGAAAGATATAAACAATGATTGGTGGCTAATGGTATTTTAAAGAGTATGGCACTGATTATTAAGACTTCACATTGCTAAAAATACTAGTGTTCGAGTTTGCTTTCATAGTTCCATTAAAAGATGGGGAATATTCCAAAGAATGCTAAAAATGCCTTTCTGAATGATTTCTTGAATGAAGTTCACATGAAGTGTCCTCAAAGTCTAATGATGTGTTTTTTCGCAAGAAGAAAAAGAGATAGGGTAACAACATGGCGTTTAGTACTTTGATCAGAAAAATAAACATTAAAATGCACAAGCATAAATTGGTTTTGACTTTAAGGACATAAATATTACATATTCCATTTTGCTACTTCACTAAAGGCATTATTTCCATGTAGCTAGCAGTATAATTTATCAAATTTGTGAGCATATGTATACTAACATGGAACCAAGAACTGCATGTGAGTGATTATGCGGATGAGAATGTGCGCAAGTGATTAAAGAGGATGTCCTTGATTATTAAGGACTATTGTTCTGAGTTTTCTTTCATAGTTTCATTAAAAGAAGGGAGATCTTTCAAAGGATGCCAAAAATGCCTTTTTGAATGATTACTTGAACCAAGAAGTTCACATGAAGTGTCCTCCAAGTTTGTTCTTTTCTGCTTTATATTTCTAAGGCTTTACATGATCTCAATGCCCAAAGACTTCGTTTTATCAAATATCAACTGTATGGTAAAATTAAATTCTCTCTCGGTACACTAGAGGGTGCTCAATTACAAGGCCGGGATCAAAAGAAATGGAACTGTTCCAGTTCCAGTGGCCTGCTGGTGGGTCTCATAATCAGGTAAAAAGCTTGACCCCGTTTTTTACTGCTAGCCGAGGCAGCATTTGATTACAAAGGGAACTGGAACTTAGTTCCCAGGCTCGTAATCAAGCACCCCCAAATGATGCACCTTTTTGCAAGAGAAAAAGAGAGAGGGCAATAACATGACGTTCAGTACTTTGAGCAGGAAAAAGAAACATTTGAATGCACGCACATAAATTGATTTAAGCTTTAAGGTCATAAACATAACACCTTCCACTTTGCTACTTCGTTGAAAGGCATCATTTCATGTAGCTAGCAGTGCAATCTATCCAAATTGTGAATATCTATGTACTAAGATTTAACCAAGAATTGCATGTAAGTGAGTGATTCTACGGGTGAACACTGTGCAAGTGTTTGAAAATGTCTCTTTATGTGTTTATATTTCCTTAGAAATATAAAGAATTTGAAGAGAAACATAAACTAGACAATCGATTAATAGGATCAACAATGACACGATGTGAATCTCAAGAAAGACAATTATGCCACAGAAATGCCCCATGTTTTTCCATAATCAAAAGCTTCATAAATGATATAAACATAGTGAAGCAACCTGCGTATAAGACAACTTAGAGTTTCATATTCTTTTTCTTTCTCCTGCTTTAATAAGAAAGAGACAAAGCCAAGCCCTGGCAAACCTGGTGAGTCTTTCCAATGAACCCTATGAGAAACAACAATAATTACACCTAGAACCAGTATTATCCATATCACACCATATCATACCATACGATATGGTGTGATACGTATCATATCGTGGTGCTCCACTATATGATACACGGTTGTGTATCTCAATCAGCAGATTATCGGGTTGTATCGTGCGATACAGGCCGTATCGCACAATACGGCCAGGGACCCCTGGCCTCGGGTTTCTGGCTTCTGTTCAAGGCTTCTCTGGCGGCTTCCTCTCCTCCTTGATGTTCAAGGCTCCAAAAAAAATGTTCTACGATGTCCATGCAAGGCTCCCAACCTGCATTATAGGTATACTTTTTGAGTTTTTCGAATTTTTATTTTTTTATTTATTGTTTCTTTGGTGTTATTTGCGTCTTTCTTTTTTTGAATAACAAAATATGAAGTTATGAAGTGCATGGATATGATTTTTATTGTATTTGTGAAGTGGGAGACACTCTATTTGACTGTTACGTGAAGATTCAGAATTTATAAAGTGTTTTTATTTTCAGGTTTTTTATTAGATTGAAGTGTTTAATTGAGATGACACAAAGGGGTGTTAGGGACTCCCAATCTCGGTCTGATGATTCGGCATGATAGTGGGGTACACCAGTTGAGAGAAACAAATTGAAGATAAAATGTTTAAGGTGGTTAGTGGTGAAATTTCACGATTGAAACATCACCTACCAGGGATTAGGAAAAAAGTTGCTCTTTCTACGGGCAGAGTTAAAAAATTATCAGAAGCCATTAAATGACAATGTCTACATACTTGAGAGGAGACATCAGAAGGATGATTTAAAGATGTTTGAGGAAGAGGATGATGATGTTGTTGGATTGGGTGATAGTATTCCTTCTAATGGTAGAACAAAGGTTGGTAGTAGTAGTTCTCGACCACCAACTAGGGGAAAGGGAGTTGTTGAAAATGTTGAAAGTGAAAGTGGTAGAAGAGGAAGGAGTAGAGGAAGAGCTTCCTCTAACATACACTCATTTTTTCCTCCTAGTACTACACATGGTGTTCAACCTGGAATTCATGCTACTATGACTTCAAAGCAATTGCATGAGAATGCAGACCTTGTAGTGGGTAGATGGTTTTATGATACATGAAATAATACAACAAACAGTTTTCATTGAAGTGAAAAAATATTGTTCGACTTTGAGAGAGTCATGGAAGGAGACATGATTCACTATCATGGCAAACGGATAGATAAATAGGCGAGGAAGGATTTTGTTAAACTTTCTTATTTATTGTCCTGAAAAACTTAAGTTTTTGAGATTGCTAGACATATTAGAGGAGAGGCATACTGCAGAGGTCCTAAGGTAAGAGTTTGATAAAGTGATATCTGAGGTTGGCCTAGAAAATGTAGTCCAATTCATTACAGATAATGCAGCTAACTATAAAGCAAGAGTTAGCAGATACTTATGGAACTTTCTATTAGACACATGTGCAGCCCATTATTTAGATCTAAACCTTCAGGATATTGATGAGATAGATGAGATAAAAGCAGCAACTGAGTATTGCCAAGATATCACCAAATTTATCTCCAACCATGCTTTTGTATTATGTATGATGAGGAGATATACACACATGATAGAGCTCTATGGAAACAAAGAATCCATGTAGCTGACCCCGTCTAGTATGGGAAAAGGCTTAGTTGTTGTTATTGTTTGTTATGATGAGGAGATATACAGATGATGCATAACTCGGTTTGCAACTAATTTCTTATATATACAAAACATTGTGAAACAAAAGCAAGCCTTGAAGAGAATGTTCTCCTCAGATAAGTGACAACAATTTGTAGAGTTGCTTCAAAATATAAGAAAAAAAAAGTTAATGAGATTTCAAAGAGTCTTTAGGAGTACATTTTGGAATGCATGTGTAAGACTATTGAGGATTAGATGTCTTTTAGTGAAAGTTTTGAGATTGACTGATAGCGAGGAGAAACCATCTATGGGCTATCTTTATGAAGCCATGGATAGGACAAAAGAAGTCATTAGAAGAAAAAGGGATTATGTGCTCGTGTGGAACATTATAGATAACAAATGGAACAAATAATTGCATCAACCTATTCATGCAACAAATTATTACCTAAACCCAACATTCAGGTACTCAACAAGTTTTAAAAGAGACAGTGAAGTAAACCGAGGTATCATTAATTGTATAGACAGATTAGTCCCTTATTAGAGTAGAGCGGATACTATATATCAAGAGATGGAGATCTACGATAATGCTCTTCACTTAATGGGCTTGCCTATAGCAATTCGCAACCGCACTAATATGCGCCCAAGTAAACTGCTGATCTTCATATTTAAGTTTCTTAAATCTTATAATTATTGTGGATTAAGTCTCTAATGTTCATTTTTTCTATCAGATGTTTGATTTGAAAGTGATTGCCCAAACCTTACAGCTTTTGCACTAAGAGTTTTGAGCCAAACTTGTAGTGCAACGGGTTATGAAAGGAATTGGAGTGTCTTTGAACACATCCATACAAAAAAGTGCAACAGGTTGGAACATAAGCGACTCAATGACTTAGTTTGCATCCGTTGTAACATGCGACTCTAACAGAGGTAATCTTATATTAGTTACTACTTAAATATTCAATTCAATATTTTGTTTGACTTCAATTATTAATGTTATTTATTAATTACTTAGGTAACTTATCTTTCTTTCTTGCAGGCAATTAAAAAAGTTAAATAGAGAAGAAAACCAATTTGATCCAATAAGTTCGGATAATTTTGATATATTAAAGGAGTGGATTATGGAAGATAATGAAGTAAATGCACTCCTAACCGAAGAAAACAATGTATGGATTAATTTGAAAGAAGAGCAACAACATCATTAAGGGGATAAAGATTTTGATTTTGAAGCAGAAGGTGGTGAAGATCTTCAGCAAGGAGAAGATGAAGATTATTTAGTTGATGATCTTGATTACAATGTGTAAATGTATTTTTTTAATTACAAAAGTTGTATTTTTTCTAAGGATTCTTCTTCAAAATATGTAATTTTTTAAATTATTGAATGGTGAATGATGAATATGTACTACATTTTTGTATTATATGAATTCTTTGCAATTATCATATGTTTTCCAGTTTTTTCTGAATTTTTTGAATTTTTACTAACTTTTTAGTATTAAATTACGATATGGGGCGATACATACGTTTATCGTGAACAACACTGCCTAGAACATTATGGTGCAAGGGTACCAATACTTTTGTGGGAATTTGTAGTTCTAAAAAATGGCAAGTATATTGTACACAATATCCCATTGATTGCACTCAAATCTTGTAACCAAAATATAAATTTTTGTGGTTGTAAAGTAATTGGTATTTGCAGCAGAAGTTAGAGAAAGATTAAGTGAACCATAGATATGTTGAGGGTTGGCATCACTTAAAGAAGGAAATCCATGGCTTTTATAAGTGCGTGAAAGTGAAAGAGAAAGAGAATTGCATTTTTATTAGTATAAGAAACTAATAAACATAGTAAAAAAAACAGCACATTCATAATAGCCTTTTTGAGAATAAGTGAAAATAAAAAGGATTTTACCGAATCAAGGAACAAAGGTTGATTTCCTTCCAAGAAAATATTGTTTGTACTCTTGTAAAAATCAAAATCCCATTTCTCTCCACGTTCATGTCTGCCACTGGTGAGCCAATCCACAACTATCAAATTTGAACTGGAGGCAATTCTGAATATCTGCTTCTGGATATATCTTGCACCAGCAAAACAAGTGACAGGATCTGGAAGGATAGCCAGTAGAGCATAGCTACTGATTTCCGCCTACTGAGGCATGTACAGTAGCCATAATCAGCATAACCACAACAGAGAAACACCATTCTATATTCATCAAGTAACAAAGCATGAAAGGAGTATTGCACAAATAATCTAAATTACTTTTATCGAAAGCAATTTTATATAAGAAAAAATGTAAACGTTCATTATTTAACCTTGAAAGCAAGGATCAGGTATGCTGACCATCAGATTACAAGTCAACACACTTACTGAGTTTGTTACGTGTGGATATTTTGGTCTTCAGTTTCACAGACTTTTATTTCTTGCAACTCCTTTTCACCCTTGACAGCAAATTTCTGATATATATTCTAGCTGTTATAAATGACTTCATGAGGATGAAAATGCAAGTCTTAGAGAACATTTTCTTCAAGTGTTTTCTTATTACTGATTTCCCTGAGGCTTGGAGCTACCAACCCGTTGAGCAGCTCACTGAATTATTTGCCAATCGAGGTGACGGGATTACATCCTAATTACTTCAATGAGAAAACAGTGGTCTACCTGAAACTGCTAGGCTTACCTTTTTCCTCTTAACCAAGAGGGTCAGGCTGTGTGAATGGTGATTAAGGCCCTCTGCTTTGATTTCCTTGGTTAGCCTCTCTTTACAACTTTAGGTCTGCAGGTACACACACAAAAGCACTTCTCGTGAATTACTACCATGTTGCAAGTGGATATACTGTTCGAGTCCATGATGAGGTAGTAATCCTATTGATGTATTAAAAGCTTTGCATATTTCATGCACAATTCCTAAATGACTGGGTGCTTTTCAACCATCAAGTCCAACATTAGCTTTCCATCAGATGCAACTTGCTATCAACAGCAGCCTGCTTGGCTTCAAGGTCTAGATATGCACTAAACTGGATATATTCATCCAACCATATTTTGTTTCCATTTATCGAAAAGCCCACTCTGCATGCCCAAAGGATCAGATCTATCAAATCCCAACATGATTGGCAGCACGAAAATCTAGAAATGGAAATCAACCCGTGTAGTTCACTCTAGCAAGATGCTCACCTAACAAGAGATGGTGTGTCACCAAGTTGGTGCTCAGAATATCGCAAGACAACCAACTACACATATCATTAGTTTATGTATGTTTCCTCACACTAGAATTTACATAAGGACCATTCATTCATCTTTGTTCACGATTTGGTTAATAAGACCATCTAAAGAACTTAAATAGATGACATTATCAAATGTCAATGCAGCTATGACTCTAAGCATGATATGATTTCCCAAATAAATAATTGGTTTTGGCTATTGAGTAACCTAATACCATTATTTATGTTGTTAATATTATATGGTAGCTCTATCAAGTATCAAGATACTAAGTTCGCTTGTCATGACCACAAGCTCCAAAGGAACATCATGCATCAGAACTATCAGAATTATGCATACATCCTCTTGGGAACAATGTGTAAAACCAGAAAGATCTTAGGCATAAACAATAATGGAAGGGGCAAGATTTATGTGATTCAGAGAGATACTCCTACTTCACATCTACCACAGAGAAGTTCCACTATATAATCAAAACCACCATTTACAATATGCGAGCCATGTTATATATCTAGGGCATCCCTCAGAAACATAGAAACTGCAATGATACCCTATTCAGATTGGGGAAACTAGAAAATTCACCAAAAAGTTATTAATGACCAGTATAAAAGAGTAAATCAACCTTCACATCTCCAACACATCCATGGGCAATAGGTTCAAATAAGACCATGGCAGTTATGGATATGAATCCCGTTTTGAATCCAGAATAGTTCATCTCCTACTTTCATGGTGATGGGGTAGATCTCCCATCAGAGGATTAGCATTGATTCATCTGGGTTCTCCTAGGACTTCTTTGAGGCAGAAGAAAGAGATCTTGAAAGAAAGAAACTGAGTAAACGTTCAGTATGCTACTCCTTAAGATATTTCATTTATACATGATTCTCTCAGGTGCTCAAGGGAGCAAACTGAAATGAGATGTCTAACGATAACAGTCTAAAAGTAATGATAGCACAGAGTGAGATGCGGGATGGTGTCCATGAGTGAAGACCATGATTTATTCTGGGTGCTCAGGGAGCAGGATAGAATGAGAATCCTTGAATTTGTGCATACATACATAGCTTTGGGTAAGATGGAATCGTACCTTTTATGTGTAAATATAACTATAAACAATTGTATCAACAGATTGTGCTCACTGTGTAAGAAATTTTAAAGCATGCGCACTTTTTCTTTAAACCCTATTCAAAATATTCTCGAGGTTGTTTCTGTCCTGTTCAGAGTATTTTGCCCACAAGTGTGCGGGTTGTTGGAAATTAGACACCCATCTATGGGAAAGATGATGCAAATGGGACCATGATGATCTACTTCAAATCTAGAACTGCAATCTTCTATTATGGTGATGTGACAGTTATCCCATCAGAGACTAAATGTCATTCCTCTAGGACTCTCTTAGGATTTCTTGGGCCCCCAGAAACTGTCCAGGAATACATAGAGATGAAGATCATAGGACAATAGGAAGGCTCTTTGGCTGTGGAAACACAGTTTGATCGCAATTGAACTGAATGGTTTTGGGACGAGAACAAAACACAACTTCTGCGTGCAAGTTAAGTCCTTTCACTTGTATTGTTGGGTTTATCAGGCTTGGGTTTAACCATAATATTACTCCAACAACTCACAAGCTAGAGAACACTGCAAGCTACAATGTTGGTGATGTTAGTTTCATGACCAGTCTTACCCTTATAAGTAGAGGAAGGAATCTCAACAACATGATTTCTTGCATAGTATTTTTACACATTCATGGTCAAGAAGCGTGCGCAGGTTGGATTTAAATACATAAGATTAACAAGGTAACAGGAAAATGTTACCTCCAAGAATTGCTCACAACACTTTGTCCCAATGGCTTTGTACACCTGCAATTTTCAAAATTAACTTGAAGTGTTAAAATGGAAATAGCTCATGGGAAAAGTGGTCAACCCAAAAATGCTGCAGAGGCATTAGAGCTTGTGAGACTGCCTATTTTTCCATCATTCTATGCAACCGACCTTTGGTCAAATCTGGATTTTTGTGCACATCACGATTCTTGTATGATAAACACTTGAAAGACAAGCACTGGACAATTGGTCAAATGCATGTGTGCATGTTAAGTTGTTAAACGTAATATGAATGTAACCGTTGGAGCCCCCAACGGCTATTAGCTGTTGGAAGCTCCGATGGCTCCCTGTGCAGGCTGGCCCCAACTAGCCGTTGGAGGCCAGTTGCTGGCCCATGTGCATTAATAAATAAGCTGTCTTGCACAGTCTTTTGATTTGTAGATTTGTCTTTTCCTTCACTCTAGTTGTCTATTCTCGACTTGAAACATTCATATTTGGATGTATTAGTATCTTGATGATTCTATCAATATGTGGACGATTTGTAACTTACTTCCACATTCATATATCAACAATTATTTACATGGTATCAAAGCCTCGCTTTAAAGAATTTGATCACATTGGAAAGCATGTCAAGATTGAAAAGTTCGTAATATCGCTTGTTTGACACTCCAAACTTGAGGTAACATTAAGATCTTTGTTTGTTCCTTAAAATGGATAGCAAAAATGAGTCTTTTAGATGCATTCTTAACCAAAAATGCTATCAAAGTTGGGTAAGAATAAAGAAAAAGTATTTTTTGTCTAAAGATTTTTGGGATTACATGGATAGGACAATTCAATAACCTACCTTAGATATTGAATATTTAAACGATAATGATGCTTTAAAGCCCAAGAAAAAATACAAGCAAGATTTGAAAACTTGAGAAAAAACGAATGAAAAAATAACATGAATAATTTGTCAAAATGTAGATGAAAAACTTAGAAATCGAATTAGTATATTTGAAAATACTTTTAAAACTTGAGAATATTTGAAAAATATCCATTCTGAAGATGATTTTGTTTTTCAAATTGATTTGATGGAAAGAATGATAATACTTAAACAAGGCAACCTAAGCGTTAGAGAGCAGCACAATGAGTTTTCTGAGTTGTGGACTCAACTTAGAAGTTTTGTTAAATTTGAAACTTCAAAAAATGGATGAATTTTAAGAGTTCTTAGACAATCAATATTTCTTATTATTTATGCGGGAATTAAGGGATGAATTTGAAAATATTAGATCAAATCTAATATATAGAAAACCTACACCAAAGGGAGATACATTTTTGGCTGATCTAGTTATAGAGGAAACTAGATTAAAAAACATAAGTATTGCAAAAGAAGTCCTTCTTAACGCTTCAAAGACGGGAGCAAATATGAAGACGTACAAGCCTCCTCATGTCAAAAATTTAGAAGGACAAAAAGGTGATGGATGAAGAAATGTTTAAAGAGAAGGCAAGCATTTTCGGAAATGATCTCTACACTTCTCAAGGTATGTCCTGGTTATTAGACTCGAGTGCTTCCTTTTATATGACCCATAGCGAAAAATCTTTGAAAATTTCTCAAGATATCTTTGGAAAACATGTTTTTACTACCGATGATACAAAACTTCAAATTGAAAAAAATGAGAATTTTAAGAAAAATTATTTCAAAATTCAAAATGTAAGATTTAAATTTACTCTTGGTTGCTCAAATTTGTGATAATAATTATATAGTCACTTCATCATCCGAGCATTGTGTGGTACATGTTCACCTATCAAAAAAAGTGATTAGTCAAAGCAATAGAGAAAGTGGACTATACAAAATAGATTGATTAATTATGCCAAATTTTGAATCTTGTAATGTAGCTTATGATGCCACTCTTTGGCATAAATGACTTCAACATTTGGATGTGCATAAACTATGTAATTTTCCTTTGTTAAAAAAGTTGGGGATCAAAAACTTGATTATAAATAATGTGTTCTCGAAAGATGCATCATCTTCCTTTTGAAAAAAGAAATTACATACCAAGCAAAACTTTTGAATTAATACATTATGATGTTTGGGGCCCCTGCCCCTGTTGTTTCTAAGGGAGAAGTCCAATATTATGTGATATTTGTAGATGATTTTACTCGATTTACTTGGATATATTTATTAAAACATAAATCAAAGGTATTTTATAATTTTTTGATTTTTTACAATGTGGTCAAGAATCAATTTAATTCCACCATTAAGATTGTTAGGTCTCATTCTGGAGGAGAATATTTATAAAATGATTTTCAAATTTTTTTGAAACAAATAGAATTTTATATCAAAATCTTACACCAAAATACCAAAACAAATGGCTTAACAAAAAGAAAGCATAGGCACATTATAGAAACTTCTAGAACACTTTTAATTGCTAATAATATTCCTAAATTCTTATGAGTAAAAGCTACTCTTACTGAAGTATATCTTATCAAATAGGATGCCTTCAACCCGTCTTGAAAATATTTCTTCTTTTGAAAAATTATATAATCTCTCTCCTTATTATGAAAAACTCAAGATTTTTTAGTGCAAATGCTTTGTTTATACAGATAAAAATGATAAATTATCCCCCAGGGCCATTAAATGTGTGTTTCTTGGATATGAGATCGACAAAAAAGGATATAGATGTTTTAACCCTATTAATGATAAATTGTATGTCTTTAAAGATGATTTTTTTTTTTAAAATGACTACTACTATAAGTCTAAATCTTTTAAAAACAATGAAAAATCATTTTTAAAAGATTTTTTCAATCTAGAGGAAGACGATGATAGTGATTTAGAAGTCAATCATGATGATATTCTTCATGATACAATTGATGTCTTAGATGAACCTATTGACACTCAACCTATTATTGAACCCTTTCCGTTACACTATACCAGACGATATAGAGAGCAAGATAATTCACGATTGTAGACACCCAAAATTTTTCTCAAAAGATTTGATCTTTTAGAAATTTTACCTTTTTAAAAAAAATTATGGTTTTGGGTCTTTTAAGGGTTTTCAAATAAAAACACCTTAAACGAACTCATTTTCGCACCAAAATTTTGTGGCAGCCTAAAAATAAGGGTAGATTGCATCCCTCTCAAAAAAATCCAATCTTCACACACAGCCAAAAAAATTATTGTTTTGCCCTCGAGCCCAAATTGATAGGATTCTGCCTTTTCAAATGATTTCATTCAAATAAATGATGGTTTCAAACAAGTTTCCTCAAAGAGACAAATAAGAATGAGACATGGGGAACCAAACCCAAAAATGTTTGCAAAATGACAAATTTGAAAAAACCTTTGAAATACAAATCAAATCTAAATCAGGCCTCAAAAACTCGCTCGATTGAGGATAGTCCTACTCCGAGACCCTACACTCATCAAAGGGTTAAAGCGGTCTAAAACCCTATACCCAAGGGTTAAAGAGGTTAAAGAGGTTTGAGATCCTACACCCATCGAAAGGGTTAAAGTGGTCCGACACGCTACACCCAACAAAGGGTTAAAGTTGTTGAAACGGTAAAGACTAACTCACGGTGCGAAAGCAGGTCGCCCGTGTAAATAAACATTGGAAATGGAACTCATTTGTTTTCAAAAATATTTGAAAATTTCGATAGAACTCATTGTTTTCAAATATATCTCAAACAAAATGGTTTTAAATAATCAAAAGAAATATTTGAAACCATGAATCTGAAATCAAGCGTAGGATTCAAGTCTGATTCAAGGACAAAGCTGCGAATCAAACCAAAACATGATCAAATGAAGCTTTCCAATCCGATCCCAAAACAAAAACAAAGATGCAAGGACCGAGCTCATTCACCAAAGGTGGACCAAGACGAAGGATCAAGTCTCAATGGGTAAAGGAAGTTGAAACCAAGATGGGTTAGGCCAAATCAAGAGCCTAAGATCAAGGGCAAGGACTCAATGGACAATCAAGTTAAACAAGTCGATGTATAAGACATGGACTATCCTAAATGGCTTAAGAGGACCCAGTCATGGACTAAAGGGTCAAGCCAAACCATGCTTAGCCAGGACTTCATCAAATATGGCACCAAAGGGAACCAAGGACCTGTTGGAAACGCAGATGCACAGCGAAGATTAAAATCACAAACATAAACGAAGAAAAAATGTTGAGATCGGAGGAGGGGGCGGACCTCCAATGGAGCCCCCCCCCCTCTTTCTCTCTCTTTCTTATTCACGGACTCTTAAACCCTAATACAACTTTTCAGCCCTTATATAAGGAGCTGTAAAATGTAAAATGACCAAAATACCCCTAGTACAGAAAATTACCAAAATGCCCCTACAGTTTTGGACGAGTACAATAATACTTAGAAACATAAAACTAACACAAAGACACTAGATAAACATATTCTTCAACACCCCCCCTCAAGTTGGGAGTGAGATATTTCGAACTCCAAACTTGCCAAAAAATCTTTATATCTGCTTGCAACGTTCTTCATCTGTCTTCATCACTGGTTTAATCTTCAACAGCTTCTTTGGTTGTAATATCTTCAACTCAGCCTTCTTAACTGATCATATCAAGCAGCATCTCTAACTGCAATGTAAACTTAGCCTTCATGGCTAATCATCTCAAGCAACATCTCTGGCTGCAATATCAACTCAGCCTTCTTGACTGTAACAATAACAAAGCAGTCATCCTGGCTGTCACATCAACAAAGCAGTCATCCTGACTGTCACATCAATAAAGCAGCCATCCTAACTGTCACAACATCAAAGCAGCCATCCTGACTGTCACATTAATAAAGCAGTCATCCTGGTTGTCACAACATCAAAGCAGTCATCCTGGCTATCATATCAATAAAGCAGCCATCCTAGCTATCACATCAACAAAGCAGCCATCCTGGCTGTCACAACAATAAAGCAGCCATCTTGGCTGTCACATCAATAAAGCAGCCATCCTGGCTGTCACAATATCAAAGCAGCCATCCTGGCTGTCATCTCAAGCAACATCTATGGCTGCAACAAACTTTTTACCGACCTTCATTTTTTTTTCTTTTTCTTTTTTTTTTCAAGCAGCTTTCATAGCAGCAAATTCCTGCAACCTCACTGGCTGTGAATAAAACATTTTTGAAGTCCTCATAATTGCAATCTTTAGCATATATCTCTTCTCTATAAACTTTCTTCATGTTGTTTTTCAAATGGAGACAATCATCACGTACTAATCTCATCTTTACTCTTTTCCTGAATTTTCATGTCTTAGACATTTCTTCAAACACTTGATGTATAGGTAAATATATCTTCTTCAGCATTTCAGCGAACACTTGATATGCGGATAAACATCTCTCTTAGCCATTTAATCAAACATTTGATGGGCAGGTTAATCATCTCTTCTTGCACATAACACACTCTTTTCCCAGATATAGGATTCCAAGCGACCTATTTTTGAATGCCCTTCATGCTCTTGCAGATTCCCCTTCTCTGTCATATCCATGCCATTACTACTGCAACTTCTTCTAAGTGTCTCAGACGCTTCGTGCAAATGACAGGAGGCATTTTCATGCCTTACTGGTCCATGGTGTAAAAGAGAATATCTGGAGTCTGACTCATAAGATAATGGACTTGGTGGAGCACGGTATATATATCAGCCAGAGAATTAATCTGCACACCGCAATTCGCATCTTTGTTCATTCTGCTAAGACTGTGAATACGCTGCAATTAGAGTAGTATGCACAACAACATCTAGTTCATGCATTCCGTCAAACACTTGGCGTGCATCATACCCATAAAGAGTAAATCTGACTTAATTCATCATATTTTATTTTGATCCCATGCCTTCAATCCAAAGATAGGCCAGTCGGAAACTTCACATACCTAGAGAACCACTTTTTGGTTCTCGTTCAGTGGTTTATGAGAAACTTCTCTTTATATGAGAAGTGATTGAGAGATTGTTGTCTCCTGATTGCGTTAAGGTCGTCAGTGACCCTACTTTCCGTGTCCTTTATGTAGACAGAAATATTCACCTGTAGTGTTTCTCCTGTATGTCGAGAACTCTCTCATCTGGTGTAGCATAAGATGGAGTCTCCTCTCCAGATAATACATGCATATGGGTACCACTGCTCTCTTGGATGGACTTTATTACTGCAAATCCAGTAGTACGCTTGAAGACACGTAAAGCTGCATCCATGGCTGGGGGAACCTTTGTGTCCGGTTCCTCCCTTCCATATATAAAAACGATGCGATCATTGGAGCCGAGGGGTCCTTCGAGTATGCGAATCCGAGCCCTAGTTTCCTCGCACATCTTCTTAATGACCTCTCCTCGTTTTTCTTTCGTTTCACCCACGATTTTCACCGAAACAGGCTCTGATACCATGTTGGAAACGCAGATGCGCAGCGGAGATTAAAATCACAAACATAAACGAAGAGGAAATGTTGAGATCGAAGGAGGGGGCGGACCTCCATAGGCCGCCCCCCCCCCCTCTTTCTCTCTCTTTCTTATTCACAGACTCTTAAACCCTAATACAACTTTTCAGCCCTGTTGTAAAACGTAAAATAACCAAAATACCCCTAGTACAGAAAATTATCAAAATGCCCCTACAGTTTTGGACGAGTACAATAATACTTAGAAACATAAAACTAACACAAAGACACTAGATAAACATATTCTTCAACAGGATCATCCAACCACATCTAATGGCACTCGACCGCATCAGGCTGGACCGAACCCACCTTGGCTGACCTATGACCAAGGGGGACCACTACGAGTCCACGTGAAGCATGGTGGCCAGCAAGACATCTTTGAAATTGGATCAAGTTTGGGCCCAAGGAAGACCTTGGCCCATATCCAAACCATGAAAGGTCCTAGGCCCTTCCCTTGAGGCCTATAAATAGAGGCCTTGGGGCTGGGTTTCCAGCATTAAAGGGATTGAAGGAAGAGGGAAAAGAGCCTAAGAGAGAGAGGGAGAGTTGCAGCAAGAGAGAGAGAGAAAGAGAGAGAGAGAGAGACAGAAAGGAGAGGAAGAAGGAGTCGTCTCCTCCAAGATCCTCCACGTCCGGTGCCAAGGAAGGTCTAATTGCAAGGTTTATTTCTCATCCCTCATTTACTTTAATCTCTCCTTACTCCCATTCAATTAAAAGGAGTTGTATTAATGGAGCAATTGTCTCCCCCTATGACGTAATAGCTAGTGATGTTGTCCATTTCATTTCTTTACATTCACGCCTATTACATGTTTGATTTCAAGTTTCTCCTATCTCTCTATACAATATACTCTCTTATATATTTTAATCCCCTCTATGCTTAAGCTATAAATATATTTCAATTCATTTCTTTTAGTCATTTACTTTAAAATTGTTGTGATTAGTCTTTTAATTTTGGACGAAATGCATTCACGTATGTTTTAAACACAGAAATTGGTTTTCAACATCCTGCATTCGTCTGATGTTTTATTTTTCATTTCCGTCTCTCTGCTCCAAATGATCTGAAATTTGAGACACTAAATCCTCACACACAAACCCATATACGATAAAATTTTCAAGAATTTTAGGGTCATGCAGCCACATAATTAAAATTGGGGAAGATCGGAAAAATCCATAGTTAAATCTGTCAAACTTGTGTTTCCTACAACCGAGCTTGGGTTATCATCCCATAACTCTGTGTATAGTGAATCAATTTCAGTGAAACTTGTCTCATTGAAAATATGACATATGTAGTTTTCCAACAAGACCAAGTTCATAAAGATCAAAGCTCTGTGCATCGAGATATAGACGTTTCTTTAAACCTATGTATTTCTGTAACTGATAAGTTCCGAACGTCTGAGCAGAGGCACATTCTTGATTTAATTATATACAATCACAATATAAAAAAAATAGAATAAAAATAGTTCCAGAATTTTCATATTCGTGTTTACTCACTATAAAATTTTCATGAATTTTGGAGATTCTGAAATTATTCAGAAAAATTAGAAAACAAGTTCTTAAAACAGAACTAGTTTATGTTTCTCGAAACTTTGAAAATTTTCCTTCCATAGGCAAAGTGCACGTTTTTTGTTGATTGAAGTTGATTCGAAAGTGAATTTTGAAAAGACACCTTGTTCAAATCAATACTCAAAGCGTCTAGGCTGACCCTTGAGTGCTGGTTCAAGAAGGCTTAAGACGAAAAGATTTCACTTCCCCACAATCACTACACGAAGTTAGAAAATCAATATTTGCTAGTTTAAGCAAACTAGCTAGCACGCTCGCACACCCGACGTAGATTGAAAACTTATTTCAAGTCTCTACATAGACTTCGAAGTAAAATTTTCATATCTACAACGATTGAAACCTAGAATTTCAACACCTCCTGAACATTTTTTATCGAATGAATCTTTTGAACCTCAACGTAAAAACTTGATTGCAACCATTCTTCAAATAAAATAATCTAGATTTTATCATCAAGCCAAGTGTATTCTGGAATGGGAAGTTACTATATGTGAAGAACTTAGTGCCTTAGACAAAGCTCAAACTTGGACCGTTGTTCTTAAATCTAAAGATAAAAAGGTTATTGGATGTAGATGAGTCTACAAAATCAAAATATATAGTAATGGTAATATTGAAAGATATAAGGTCAGATTGGTTGCCAAGGGTTATGATCAAGAACATAGAATCGATTATGATGAAACTTTTGCTCCGGTTGCTAAGATGACGGCTATTAGGATACTCATAACTCTTAGTGCTATTCAAAATTGAGATATTTATCAACTTGATGTTAAAAATGCATTTTTGAACGGACATTTAACTGGTTTACATGACTCCTCCTCCCGGATTTGATGTTCTCGAGGATTATGTTTTTAAACTCCAGAAAGTTTTATATGGTTTAAAACAAGCTCCCAAGGCTCGGTTTGATAGATTTTAAAGTTTCATGCATCCGCATAACTTTATATCTTGTTATACTAACACTGTTTTGTTTGTGAGAAAGTCGAAAAAAAAGTATTGTTATCTTACTCTCGTATGTGGATGATATGATCATCACTAGGAGTGATGAAGTAGAGATTGGAGAGGTTAAACATAACCTTCATCTAGAATTTAACATGAAGGATTTGGGTTTTCTTAATTACTTTTTGGGTATCAAAATTGTTAGAAACAATCGAGAATATTTTATGTCATAAACCAAGTTTGTGAATGATGTAATTGAAAGATCTGGTATCACTGATAGCAAGCAAGTGAATACTCCTCAGGTCCTTGGCACCAAGTTAAGATCCGCTGATAGAGAAAAATTAGATGATCCGACTCCCTATAGACAACTCGTAGGTACTCTTACCTATCATACTATTACTTGTCCTTTACATACAACTAGTCAATTTCAACAAGCAGTCACCATTGTTCTTATAAGTGTTGTTATTAGAATTATTCGATATTTAAAGAATTCTACAAACAAGGGGTACTCTTAACTTCTTCCTCATTACTTGAGTTATCTGTGTATACTGATGTTGACTGAGGTGGAGATGTCAACAGCAGGCATTCTACAACTGGTTTTTTTTGTGTTTTTAGGTGAATCACTTATCTCATGAAAGTGTAAAAAGCAGTAAAAAGTCTCACTTTCCTCCACGAAAATGGAATATTGTGCCATAGCTATTGTTGCTAAAGAAATCTCTTTATGGTGGTCGTGAAAGATATGGATATTATTCTATAATAATCGGCCACTATGTTTTGTGATAATAAAAGTGTCATGTACATTGCCTCCAATAATGTGTTCCATAAAAGAACAAAAATAATTGAGATGGACTGCCATTTTGTTCGTGAAGAATGCTTACAAAAGAATATTAGTATGTGTCACGTCAGAAATGCAATTAGCTGATTTCTTCACCAAATCGTCGTCTGCTACTCGTTTTCAATTTTTGTTAGACGAAATTTCGGTATATACGCCGTAAGTTTGAGGGGGGTGTTAAACGTAATATGAATGTAACCGTTGGAGCTCCCAATAGCTGTTGGGAGCTAACGGCTCCCTGTGCAGGTTGGCCTCAACTAACCGTTAGTCCATTTCTTTCACTTCTTCTCCAGTAAATCTTCTTTCTTTTGCTCTATAAATGGAGCTCTAATGTACATTAATAAATAAGTTGTCTTGCACAGCCTTTTGATTTGTGGATTTGTCTCTTTCTTGACTCTAGTTGTGTATTCTCGACTTAAAACATCCATATTTGGATGTATTGGTATCTTAACGATTCTATCAATACGTTGACGATTTGTGACTTGGCCGATTTAACGTTCATACATCAACAATTATTTACATAAGTATCTTGAGTTGCTGCATTAACCTCAACGCTGAGCTCTCCTTAGGAGCAATTAAAGGAAACTGAAAATCTAAGTCCAGGGTTTGATAAATCATGGCTTACCTAATCCTGGATTTCCCATGTTAGGAGTTTGGAACCAAAGAAAATGTTGCATTCACGTCATGAATTAATACATGGATCACATTTATCACAACGGTTGATGAAAGAAAGTGCTAGGCTTCCAGAGATTGGCAAGAATGTCATCTTCAAAATGAAGATGAAAATGACATTTGGGTTCTCAATCCTCGTGGAATTCTATGGATTATTCATTTGGGATCGCAAGCAGGTGGCAGAATCAGCAATGACAGCAGTGAAGGCTGACTCTATCCTAGATAAAGCCCATAAAGCTAGCTTAATTGTATACATTCTCGCTGTAAATCAGCTGAACTAAAGAAAGAGAAAAGGAAAAAGAACCCCTCATCTATGATGATCGTTGTCTACTTGAACATATATGATATGTGGGAGGTCAACTACAATATCGTAGTTTCATGTATCACAGAGAAGGTGTGCCCGAAACAGATGTGCCAGACCAACTTGCAAAACCTTCTCCCACCACAAACAAGACCAACATAAGCTTGCTTTCATTTGTATATTTATATTCTATTATTTGCATCATGATGGGCCTCACGGGTTGGTGTTTCACAATGAAATGCCAACTTTTAGCAGCATTCAAATACACCCAATTAATGAAAGAAAATCAAAGAATGTAATAATTATGCAGTACCAAATTCAACTAGTTGATCTTGTCAACCACTAATAGGCATGTGAAAACATGATGACATAATGTCCACGTTTGGTATTGGTACTGTATTTTATCCAACCTAATGGGGAGAGCCAAGAGAATCGTTCCTCTTCATGTTCCTTCAAAAATATGTAATGAAGGATCTCATTATTATATTATACTCTAGTTTCTAACATAATCTCATATTTGAAACCTTGAATAGAACATGTATAATAAGGTGTATACCTCTACAAATGAAAGGTCCAAAATTAATAGCAGAAAGAGCAAAAGGGGAACTCAACCTTGGTGGAAGCCTGAGTTTTGATGACAGTAGTGCAACCATCTCTCAAGCTCACATTGCAACTGATACGATCTCCCTGAACATGTCAGTGTCAAAAGGGAACTAAAGGATGCACTCACATACAGACACACACACCCATGCACCGATGCACCATGCACTCATACAAGCACGCAATGTATGTTTGCTTCCGGATGTATACAAAAACTCGCACACACGAAGAGCGAGATAGGAAAGAGAACTGCAAAGGAGGCATACCGACACAATGCCTCCCCCAAAAGAGATAGTGTAAACCCACACAGCATCAGAATTCACAAGACCAGCCTGCACATACAACAGATGAATCAAGATTCCATGTTTAGAGAAGGAGACAGTCAGCGTGTGGTGGCCTGTCAACTGACCTTTGACGGTATGATGAGCTTGAGAGGATATTGGCAAAAGCATCTGGTGGCTGTCGACTTGCCCTCCACTTTCTCCACCACCAACAACCCATTTCCCCCAACACCACCATTTTCACAGCCTTGCACCTCCATGTCGTCACTCTTCCAACTCAACCAACCATCCTTTATCCCATCCAACAGATACTGTCTGTCACGACTCACGACTGCTTTTCTTAATGACAAGCTCAGTTTATTCCGGTACACTCTAGATTCATCAACCTTGAGTTCACTTTGGAAATGAATCCAACCGATCAGAAGAACACTGCAACAAGGTGAAGAAAGTTCATATAACACTTATATAAAGAAGTTCTTCTAATCAACCATCACTAATAACCCACAAACACAGCACTGAGCTAAGACCAGATCCATTCTTTTAAAGTAGGGTTTTTTGCAACTTCTCCACCTCGCTCTATCAAAAAACGTCACCTGCCATTGCATTGTTGCATGTTCCCTACTTCTAAACACTCAACATATTTTATTCAACCCAAGTAAAATCGCCGTTTCCTTTATCTGAGGCCGGTACTCGTAAACTATTACTCCCCTTTTCCGGGAACTCTTTGAAAATCTCAGGCAACCACTCAGATTTGAAGATGACTTGCCTTTAATGTAGAATGCCTGGTTTCGTCTTTTTCGTCGACCTTTTGCAAAGCATGAGTAGAGTAGCGATCAACTTCCTCGATCTCATCTCACACTAAAGACTATAAAGCAAATAATATAAATTAAGCAAATCCATATAACATATATGCAATTCTGTTTGGCTAGAAACAAAAGAAAGTAGAGAGAATGCCCATCATAGAAGTATATACAGCAAGCGGGAAAATGGTGTCTGACCCTAAGCCTTTTTTTTTAAGTACGGTTCTCTTCGACACAATGTATGTAGATGCAAACCATTTATTTTGTTTTGTAATCAACCAAATCAGCTACTTCAACATCACGCACGTAATCCTAGATTTAAAAGAAAATAGCAAATACCCTAAAAAAAGAAAAAGAAATGGCATAACTTTTACCAGGACCGTTCAAGAGCAAATAGGAATTACTTCAGAAAGCAATCCAAGTACCTGCAAGCAAAAGCAAATCCAGCATAAAAATACGGAACTACAGCCACAAGGGAAACAAAAAACAAAAAAATATTACAGGCTGAATTAAACAATCGAGACTCAATTACGATAACGGAGAACTCCTTTAGATCGGGCTTACCTCACGACTTCCGATGAATTTTTTTCTAATAAATGGAGTTCGGAAACAAAGTACCAACGAATCCTAAGGAATGAAATTGTGAAGAAACTGGTGGGATTTCGCCGAATGCTTCCCATTTTGCTGCTCTAATATGCTTGTCCCGGGAGAGAGTCTGGGCTTTTCCATTTGTCATTCACTACTGTGGGGGGGTTGACTTTGGGTTAGGTTTCCATTGGGGAAATTTTCAAATTAGCCGTTTAGGTTTTCAATTAATATCATGGTGCCAAATTATATATTATGCATGCTGTATTCAAGTATTCCATTTGTCGTCAGGTATGGTTTGAGAAGTTAAAATTCAATATTAAACACATGGTTTAGGTTTAAATTTCTCTCTTGTTTGGTTTTTTCTCCTTTGTTATATAATCTTCTTTTCTCACGCTCATCGACACTCGCGTTAAACTCCCATTAATCAATTATCTTTATTCGTCTATCTCTTGCTCCCTCCATTCATTCCATCATCCAACTTCGATTTAGCTCTCTTTTGTCGTTTTCCTTTGTTAGTGTAACCTTATTTCCCACTCTTGTTGACACCGGCGTTCAAACTCCGATCTCTCTCTCGGTCACTCTCCATCTCCATCTCTCTCATGCCTTCATTTTCCTAGTGACACACAAGGGTCACTCCATGTCTTTCCTCTCTATCTATTTGGTTGGCATGTCTTTTTTCTCCAGTAGTAAGTACCAATCTTAACATCTTTGCAACTTCGACTCTTACTCATGACTCTTTTCGCACTCAACCACTCTCCTCATTTTGGAGGTCCATATGTGTGTGTCATACTTGGCGCACATGGTGTTTCACGCTATCCTTGAGAGGTTCGTATGTGTGTGCATTGCTTAGTGTAGTAGGAGGCTCATGCACGGGAGTCAAGCTCTTAGCGCAGATTTGAGTGGTTTTTAAGGTCTTTTGTTAGTTGTTTTGGAACGTAATAAGAGGCCTTATGCGATTCACGTTAACTTGTTTGCTTTGAGTTCATGTAAGAGACGGATCATTAGGACCCGAGTCTTGTTCATTTGGGTCTAGTGAGGTTCATTTGGTGTCATCTAATTTTACTATTTGGTTTGAGGATGGAGCAACTCATTTAGATATGTTTCCATTTGATAGGCTTTTATTAAGCTATATTTGAGCTCTTGTAACAAAAGTTGAATCACTAATAAAGTTTATATCTTATAGAGCAAGATAGTCTTCATCTTCTTCATCTTCTATCTTGTTCTTGTGTCGTGTGTGTTGTACTAGAGAGAGCTTCATCAACTAGAGATAAATAAGTTTATTCGTGAGAGATCCCTATTCCATATAACAGCATTCTGTTCACGAGGTATTGAAAGGAAGAGAAATTGTTTTGTACTTCATTATTCCGTTGTATGTTGAGGAGAATCAGGTATAAGTATCGCTATCACATACGCTTTTACCAACCATTTTTATTGATCTCGTAAAGGAACGGTAACACGGTCCTAATGATGGCTGATTCGAAGCCACTCATCGTGTGGTGTCTTAAGCTACAAAAATGTTCACTTAGATTGAAGAAAATCACGGAATCATATCAGAAGCTCAAGAAGATTAATGTACTGCGCACCTCATTGCAGTATTTGCAATAGCTTGTGATCTTCACACAAGATGTTGGTTAGGCACCATGGGTCTGGCTGTGACCAACCTGAAGGACTACTTTTTTTTATCTTGGACTTTGATCTTTCGAACAACTGAATAGCACCGCACTTTAGCAGTTTAATCTGTGTTCATGAGTAGCAGCCAATCTTCATTCCCCAGTGTGACCTCAAGATAGCCCTTGCCACCATCATTATGTCTGCAATTGAGCATGCTCACCTCTCCAGTTGCAGGACGGTTGAAGGAGGATGAAGAACTCCTAATATAAGAAATTATATAACATCAAAATAACACATCACAGTGCAATCATAATGACCATACTTGCAAGGCATTGCCATAGAATGAGTCCTACAGCCACTTATTCAGCACACAAACAACTTTTGAAGAAACTCAACAAGCACAATAGAATACCTTCTATTATCGTAAAGGTGCTTCACATATTGCTTTGTTGCTCTCATCCTCTTTCTTTCACCTTATAAAGGGAGAGGGAGGGAAATAGGGGAGGAAGAGAATGAAAGAAAAGAAGAACCAATCAACATGAAGCCAAATGATCACCCTCAAGTACAAAAGGTGACTCTTCAAACCCTCATTATGACTCCTGCTTACTCTCTTTTATCACCTTCAAGGGAGATAGAGACAAAGAGGTGGAGGAAGAGGGGAGATATTGAAAGCCGAACTGTCACCCTTCTCCCCTATCTTTCATACTCAACCACATGTTGATCTTATTTTTATTGCAAGGTCATGTTAATATCTTTTATTTTATTAGTCATTATTTTCAAGTAACTCCGCCCATGTAAGGGATCACCCTTGCATTGCCGGTCCCAAGCCTTATAAAGGAGGAGGGTTGTTTTAGGCTTCCGACAGCTACCGTAAACCTTCGTCGGATTTTTATAACATGGATTACAAAAATTATGAGCATTGCTTTGGAGCATCCCCGCCTAGCGACATGCTGCAGAACCCAAATGCAATAAGAAGTAAGCAAAGATCACTACATTTTTACCCGAATGTAGTGAATCAATTGGAGAGAGGGTTCCCACATCATGGACGGGTATGGATAAAGAAGTTAGTCCCGCTACATTGCCACCCGAATGTAGTGAAAATTTTCAGAGAGGGTCTCCGCATTTTGATTATGGACGGATGTGGAGGGTAAGGAAGCTAGTCCTAGATAATAAGATTCGTATTGGTTCTTAGAATATCGAAACATTATCCGGTAAGCTAATGGAGGTGGTAGATACTATGATTCGGAGAAAGATTCATATTCTATGTTTACAAGAGACAAAATGGGTTGGAGAAAAAGCAAAAGAGATAGAGGATACAAGTTTTAAATTATGGTACTCAGGTAAAGAAAAGGCTCGAAACGGAGTTGGTATTATCATAAATAAATATTTAAAGGAGAGTGTAGTAGACATACAACGATATGGTGACCGAATCATGACGTTGAAATTAGTGTTAAGAGCAGAGGTTTTGAATATAATTTGTGATTACGCACCCCAAGTAGGACTAGAAGATAGTATAAAGACAATTTTTTGGGAAGAGTTAGATAAGGTGTTTCAAAAGATTCCACAAAAGGAGATGATTTGTTTAGGAGGAGATTTAAATGGACATGTCGGTAAAGAGGTATTAGGATATCAAGGGATTCATGGAAACTTTGGTTTTGGGGATATAAACGAGGAAGGTAGGGAGATTTTAAATTTTGCTATGGCATTTGATCTCTTTATAGTCAATACAATCTTCAAAAAACGAGATAAACATTTAATTACTTATAAGAGTGGCTTATCACAAACACAAATTGATTACTTTATTTGTAGAAAAAAAGATAGAGCGTGTTGTAACGATTGTAAGATAATTCCAGGAGAAAGCTTAACCAACCAACATCGACTTTTAGTTATGGATTTACAAATAAAAAAATGGACAAAGAAGAAAAGAGTGCATCGAGCTATTCAGACTAAATGGTGGAACCTCAAAAGCGAGAAAGAAGATATATTTAAACAGAAAGTCCTTCAAAGAGATGTTTGGAATTATGTTGGTACACCCTGTGATATGTGGAACAATATGGCTATACATATTAGAAAAGTGGCGAAAGATGTGTTAGGGGTATCTAAGGGAGGTGTACCGGCATAAAAAGAAGCTTCGTGGTGGAGTGAAGTAGTACAAAATAAAATCAAGGCAAAGAGGGCATGTTACGAATTACATTATGCTAAGAAAACTAGTGAAACTTTAGAGGCTTATAAGAAAGCAAAGAAGGAAGCGAAAAAGGCTGTGAGTGAAGCAAAAACTAAAATTTGGGAGGACTTATATAAAAAACTCAACTCAAAAGAGGGTAAAAGATATTTTTAGGATAGCTAGGACTAGAGATAAGAAAACTAAAGATCTTAATTATGTTAGATGCATAAAAGACGATGATGAAAAAATTCTAGTGGCAAATGATGATATAAGAAATAGATGGAAAAACTATTTTTATAATCTTTTTAATAAAAATAAAGATGTTAGTATTAGTTTAGGAGATTTAGCCAAGTCAGAAAAGTATATAAATCATAATTTCTACCGACGTATTCAAAAGAATAAAGTCAAAGAGGCTCTTAAACATATGAAGGGTGGTAAATCGGTAGGACCATATAATATTCCTATAGAAGTTTGAAAAATACTAGGAGAAATAGGAATCACTTGGCTTACAAGACTATTTAATGAAATATGGAAAAACTAAAAGATGCCCGAGGAATGGAGAACAAGTACACTTATACCCATATATAAGAACAAGGGAGACATTCAAAATTGTGCGAATTATCGAGGTATCAAGTTAATGAGTCATACTATGAAATTATGGGAAAGAATTATTGAACGTAGGTTAAGAGAAGTATCAAGTACAATAGAGAACCAATTTGGATTCATGCCAGGCAGATCTACTATTGAAGCGATTCACCTTTTGAGACGTCTTATGGAACATTTTAGAGCAAAAAAGAAAGACCTTCACATGATATTTATTGATCTAGAAAAAGCTTATGATAGGGTACCGAGGGAAGTTCTTTGGAGAACTTTGGAAAAAAGAGGTATCCCATTGACATATATTAACCTTATAAGAGACATGTATGATGGTGCAAAAACATGTGTGAGGACTTATGAAGAAACGACAAACTTCTTTGAAGTTAATATTGGGCTACATCAAGGATCAACTTTAAGTCCATACTTATTTATAATGGTGATGGATGACTTAACAAAACATATTCAAGATGAAGTACCTTGGTGTATGTTATTTGCAGATGACATTGTATTAGTGGAGGAGTCTAAGGAAAAAGTTAATAGAAAATTGGAACTATGGAGAGAAACATTAGAAAGCAAAGGCCTCCGACTTAGTAGAACAAAGACAGAATATATGGAATGTAAGTTTGATCATTTGGTTACTTCAGAGGACATAGAAATTAAAATTGGCACACATTGCATTCCCCAAAAGGAAAGTTTTAAATACCTAGGGTCAATTTTTCAGAGTGATGAAAGAATTCATGGAGATGTTACACATAGAATTAATACTGGTTGGTTAAAATGGAGAGGAGCATCAGGTATTCTTTGTGATAAGAAGATACCATTAAAGTTAAAAGGTAAATATTATAGAGCAACAATTAGGCCTGTCATATTTTATGGTTATGAGTGTTGGGCGGTTAATCATCAACATGTACAAAAGATGTCTGTGACAGAAATGAAGATGTTGAGATGGATGAGTGGTCATACAAGAAAAGACCGTATATATAATGAGGTTATTAGAAACAAATTAGGAGTAGCACCAATAGAGGATAAAATGAGAGAACATCGTTTAAGATGGTTTGGACATATAGAAAGAAGATCAAAAGAAGAACCTATAAGAAAGTTAGAGAAACTAAATTTGGAAAGTATTAAAAGAGGTAGAGGACGACGACAAAAGTGTTGGAAAGAAACAATAAAGAATGATCTAGCTTATTGGGAGTTAACTAGTAACATGGCACACGATAGGAATATGTGGAAACAAAGAATCCATGTAGCCGACCCTGTTTAGTATGGGAAAAGGCTTAGTTGTTGTTGTTGTTGTTGTTGTAGTCATTATTTTCAAGTGTACAAAATATAGAGAATCTCTTTTAAGCATTTTTTGTAATTTTGATTTGTTAACATATGTAGTTTGCTTATTGCACCATTTTGCTTTTACTTTTGACGTTTACTTTCAGAACGCACACACCTTCCTATGGTTTTATACACTAATATATATATATTCACGTTTTCACTACGTGTTTATATGATATTTATAAGCAATTAGTTATTTGATTTTACATGCACTTCTAAAAAACATCAAATACGTCATGTTAACCTAAATAGGGATGAACAATGATAAGGTATTGGCTTCCAAGATGGTCAAATACCAAAGCTCAACGAACCATTTTTTTAAGTATTCAACAATTGAACAGTAACATCCTGCTGTATCTTTCAATAATATTTACTTGTTAAATACCCTCATTCTCCAATGACTTATTAAAGTACTTAAAATTTCTAGCTCTATGAAATAACTGCTTAAATATTTGAAACACTTGAAACATGCTCTTAAAAACAACGAACTACTATGTATAATTTCGAAGTTGATTTCGATGTCAATACATTTGTCGATTTGATAATCCATTTTTCATTTGCAAAATGCACGTCACATCTCCTATTATTGGTTTCCAATCGCATGCTGCTGTTTGGATCTATTGGGGAGATTATTGTAATAAGCTGAAAAAAACGGACCAAGCTAAATGATTTGAAGGGATAGGTAAAGAAGAATTAACTATTTATACGATGTTGATTATTTCGTCATAAAACTTGGTAGCATGTTGGAAGAAAACAATAAAGAATAAAGAATGATCTAATTATGACAAGTTCTATCGAAAAAAATTTCATGTAGCTGATCGGGTCGATCCATCTAATATGTGAAAAAGAAAAGGCTTAGTTGTTGTGAATGACATCAAGAGATCTTTTGCTTTCTAAATCATCATTCCACCTGAACCGATAACAATACATCTTTAATGGTTGCTTTGCTTTCTAAAGTCTTTCGAGTATGGCATAGGTGAGAGGATGCCATCAGTCAACCTTGAGAACCAAAAGTGCGCAGTTTGAAAAGGTGAGCTGTTGAATGTAATATCTGAAAAAGTTGGCCTCTGTTGAGCCTGCAAATCCCCTAATTTTTGCCGTGAGTCGTATTTCTCGTTATCGTGAGAGAGAGAGAGAGAGAGAGAGAGAGAGAGAGAGAGAGGAATGGCGCAATCCGTTCTCTCATCGCTCTTATCCCTCTCGCACTACCCGCCTCGAATTGCCTCTTCAATGTCGGTACAAGCAAAAGCTCTCCTTTCGCTTTGGTTCAGCATCTTTCTCACCTTCTCAGCATCCTTTCCTTTCATTTCTTTGTGACAAGCAGAGTCTCTGGTTGCATTTGTACCGGCCGCTGGAGGAGGAGAGGCGTGGGAGGGTCCGCAGTTGATGGCGTCTCTCTGCGATTGAAGTTCCGGTGCTGCAGCTCCGCCGCCTCCGGGTCGGAAAACCCGTCTCCGACGAGGTAAACTATGGGCATAGGATCTGTTTTACTGATGAACTAGTCGAACTTGTTTTGTTGTTTCCTAAAGTCTGTACGGGTTTGGATTCTTGGTGGTGGTTCGAAATGTGGGTAATTTTGTTAATGCAGAGCGACTGAAGATAAGAGGGAGTTGGTAGAATTTGTAGATCGAAGAGATGTTCCGTTGGAACAAACAAAATGAAATAGTTGTAGCGGGTGGTTTACTAATATCTGCATTTCCCTCATACACTCGTTTGCGAATTTCATTCGAATTCGGGGTCTGCAGGAAGAGAGTTGTCTCCGGGGTTCAACCAACAGGGTCGATACATCTGGGCAATTACTTGGGTGCGATAAAGAATTGGACTTTTCTTCAGGTTTGTTTGCGTTTCCTTCTTTCATATATTGGTGACTGCCTTGGAGCATGAATGGAAAATAGTGTTGCCGTGTCGAGTCCCGAATATTTGCTCTCATAACCTTTGTGAGCATCAACTGTAACCAAATGTTTGAGCTTACATTACATATGGTCCTCGACTTCAACTTATAAGTTTGACACATGTAAGATTTCCGACTCGACCTCCTGTCTTATGTCAAGCAAGTCATGTAGATTGAACTGAGCGTTCTTCTGGTGTATTCTTGAATGCTGTCTTAGTCAAATTCTTTAATCCAGCTTAGAGCTTAATAATTGTGATTATGAGTATATTAGAGCCAAGAAGGAGACGATAATTCCTTTTTTCATACAGTAAAACCGCATCTTGGGCTGAACCACTTTGGCTAGGTCTCGGTTTGAAGTAGGGAGTCCATAGCCGTTCTCACCAACCCTGCTTATTTTTCTTCAATTCTTTCCTCTTCACTTTTAAACTGTTCCAATGCAAGTTGCTCTATGGAGAACAAAATAGTTATATGGATTATCTGTGTATAAAATCAGCACATGCATGCGTCCTTTTATCCCAAATCGGTGAGTTCAATGACTCCTTTGCTTTATCTAATGCCAGATACAACTCTGCATCTATTATACATTTTATAGACTGTTGCCTAGTTTCTAATGCAATGTCCTTTTTTCTGGCATCAGAATACATACGAAACACTCTTCTTTATCGTGGATCTGCATGCGGTATGTATTTTATGCTTTTCAGAATTTGATTGTTTGGCCTTTTCTTCTTCATATGGAAGAGTGCTTTCTATTTAAAAATGACATTTGCTTTCAGTGGTCATCCTTATTATTTTGATATGTATCCACAAAGTTCAAGAGTTAACTGCTAACATGGCACATGATAGGGCTCTGTGGAAACAAAGAATCCATGTAGCCGACCCTGTCTAGTATGGGAAAAGGCTTAGTTGTTGTTGTTGTGTATCCACAAAGTTCAAGGTGTTATTTTATGTGTGCTGGGACGTCAAGTAGGAACTAGGAAGTATATTTAACAGTCTCACTAAGTAGCTTGAGTGTGATATCTTTGCCTTATCGATGTTTCTTCAGAGGGGTGGAAAGCTTCCATTTCTAAAGATTTTATGCTTGGTTTTGCTTCCTGACATGGGGAAATGTTTTCTATTTGCAAATTGGTATTTACTTTTCCCTAGTGATCCTTCTTGTTTTGATATATGAGCAAGAATATCACATGGTCTCTACTTATTTTGGTGCTCAAGTAAGATTCATCTTCAGCAGTGTCACCTGAAGAACTGAATCATGATCTTTATTTTGTATAATGTTTCTTGAGGCGACATCTATATTAAGGAGACATCACCTCAAAGAAGAGGATTATGCAATGTGAAAACCATTGTGGTCATGTTCCATAAAGAACCCATAAAACTTCATAGACGAAACCATTAGGATGTGAGTGTTAGACGTGGTTTCTTCCGACCTATATAACTGAGAACAAAAGTCTATCAGGTGGCCCTGGAAAATGGTGGCAGATGTGATAGGAGCATAATATGCACTATAATGTGTAGATCTATGCTATCTATAGGTAAGTAGTGCATATAGTGCACTTGCTCTATGACAATGGCTATATAGCACTTGCATGTTCTAGCACACTGAATGCATTATGTAGCGCACGATTAAAATAACATTCTTGGGCACAACGTACGAGTGTGGATGGGTGCGTGTGTGGGCTTTTATGTACATGCATGTGTGTGTGAATGCATATGCATGCACACTTATGTTCATGGGTGTGTTCCTGTCAGCAGTTGGGCATTATTATCAGTAAGAATGCATCCAAGCTATGAAATTTTTTCAATTGAAGGTCAAAAGATTTCAGATATTACTCAGATAATTTGGAAGTATTTACCATTCATGGAAATTTCTAGTTCTTCAACACTCCTATCTAGCCCAATTGAGTACGGAAGCGGAGTATCGAAGCTTGTCTATGGTTACTTCCGAATTCACATGGCTCCAATATCTTCTTCATGAGCTTGGCTTTCGATCTTCTACCCAACATCTTGGTGCAACCTTGATAATAGCTGATCCCTTCTTTTCTAAGTGTTAATATCAGGGCAACTACTGTAAACCACCAGTGATTCAGACCCTTCAGTTCTTTTCTGCATTTTTTAAATATTAACATGTCCTGTTATAGCTACTGTAACTATTGTCTTCCCAGATCACTCTGCCATATGAGGCCCAACAACTATCAAAGGCATCAAGGGAAACAGCAGCAGCTTATTTGGCATGCGGTGTTGACACTTCTAAGGTTTAAGCAAATATTGGATTCTGTCTGTCACTCCAAATATTTGAAGTTATGGTGGCCACTTAGAAAAGGACTTGTGCATGCAGGCTTCTGTTTTTGTGCAATCACATGTCCCTGCACACGTGGAACTCATGTGGTTACTAAGTTCTGTGACACCAGTCGGTTGGCTGAACAGAATGATACAATTCAAAGAGAAATCACGCAAGGCGGTGCGTTGAAGCTGTATGATAGCATCCCTTATGTTGATTTTTGTTCTTCATCAAGTCCTTGTCATGGGCATGAAATTGCTTGTTGATGTTTCCGTATGTGTCAATCTTGTTTCTTGTATTTTCTTTAATAAATTGCAATTGACCTGTCGTTACATGATTATGCTTATACATTTGTTTCTTGATAGAGATTTTGTAAGAACTTCACTCTTTTGTAAGCGGTCTGATTTCTTTCTGTTTTGTTTTTCTCAAATCGTGTTATTGGAAACAAACTGACACAGAAGTTTAATTTTATCTCAAGATCCTTTACCTCTTGGCACATTCAATTAGGAAACCCTGCATTGCTTCATAAAATTAAATAAAGATTCCTATTTATGCAGAATAAGAATATCAAGTAGTAAAACTTAGATAACCTCTTACAGGTGCTTAATGGTGAATCTTTAATCATTTCATCAAGCTGCACTCAGCAAAATTTCCCGTTAGTTGTTCATAAATCTAAACAGTTTTTTGAATGTCCATTTCTACTTTATTCTGGAAAAGGATGTCTAATCTTACGTGCTTCTATGAGCAAATTGAAGACCACAAGATGGATTGGCATTTTTATCAAGTGATATTTTGATGGAATGTAGGTGTTACATGGCCTTCATTTTGCCTTTTATTTACAATGTTTTTTTGTTGCTGTGAGCCAGTTTTTCTTTGATATTACTGCCTTTTGCTGGTCATGTATATTTGAATGCTGACTTATGGTACCTCTAAATTTGACATGTGCTTGTTTTGTATCTGTCTTCGCCTGAGTTCAGCTTTGTACTTGATTTCCTTCATCTGCATTGTCTACATTGCTCAAATTGTTCCCTCTTGCAGCCACTATCAGATTGGTTTCTGATAAATGTTAAGTAATGTCATGTTACCGTTATGTTCTATAAGTTGCTCAAATACCATTTGCACCCATTTTTTTATATCTTTTGTTTTCCACATGGGAAAATTGGCATTTGCCAAGAGACATTGCCTCATATGCGTTAACTCTGAGAACCAGCTCACGATGCTCAATTTGCAGAGTGACGATGAAATCAAATGAGACAACAAATGAGAAGTGCATCACCAAGAATTTCCAAATACAGAATCATCAAGTCTCTCGAAATGGAATAATTTACAAGTGGCTCCAGGCTCATACGTTTGGAGTAAACTATGTGTGTGCATGTGCGTGTGAGAGAGAGAGAGAGAGGTCGTGGCTATTCCTAATGACTATAATAGCTAACAGTTATCTAACTTACAATTACAGAAAAACCTAATCCTAATTACAGAAAAACCCAAACCATATTAAAAGAATACCATGTATATACAATTACAGGAATACTCCTGTTTGTATTTTAACATTGACAGTGATCAGTGACCATCCTGACAACTTAAAATCCTGTTCTACCCTCCATGTCGCTTGACAGTATGCTTCTTGAACCTCAACTTGATACACGTATCTTTGTCTAGTCATGCCTTTCCAGGTCCTGGTTGTTGAACATATCAATTAATGATGCCCATGGTTGATTTTTTGAACTCGAGACACAGGAATCTTTCTCCCTGGAACAACTGCCCCCATAACAATATGGATAAGTTGCCCATTTTTCCTGGTTGATAAAGACTATCTTAGCTCACATATATGGTAATTTTATGTGTTTCAGATTTCATTCTAATCAAGATTACTTCAGATACAGATTAGTTGGATCATGTTTGTTTTTTTTGCTGTAGTGGAATATGTTTATGCATCATTTGATTCTTTGCTTTTCTCTGGTGCATACTGTACCAGTGATTTTTTTTGGCTGAAGCTATTTTCTGTATGTGCACGTCTGTGGCTTTGGGAATGCAGGTCGGATCTTTGGGTTGTGTTCTTTGTACCAACATGTTTGTACCTGAATTTCATTTCATTATACCTACAGGGAGATGAAAATGTTGGAGCCGCACTTCTGACTTATCCTATTCTGATGGCCTCTGACATCCTATTGTATCAGGTATGAAAACTGCTTTCTTTTCATACGCTCATTTGATGGCTCAGATGCAAATATATCCTTCAGCTTCTCAGGGTTACTTCTGTTTGTATTATTTATTGTTGGTCATGACTTATATCCTATTTGATTTCATAAATAATCTGACTGAGCATCCTAACCTTTTCCATTTTAATATGTATCCTTTTTTCTTGCTCAAGTAAAGGCCTTCATCTTATCTGCAAATTTGCTGAAAAAAATGGAACTATTTTCTGATGCATGGTTGGATATTTCTGTAGGCTGACTTGGTCCCTGTTGGTGAAGATCAAAAACAGCATTTAGAATTGACTCGTGAAATAGCTCAACGAGTAAATAATCTATTTGGAGGAAGGAAGTGGAAGAAAATGGGAGGGTGAGATTCTCAAAGTTCGCAAGAGATACTGAAATCTTTTTTGTCAAGATTCTATTCCAATTTTTTCTTCCTTGTCTCATGAACTTATTTCTTTCTTCTGATGACAGAAGAGGTGGTATGCTTTTCAAGGTGAAATTACTCACTTGTCTACTTGTTTAGCTCATTTCCTTTGCCGTAGCATGTTAAAGTTTATTTTTGGATCTGACCAAGCTCACTGTGGCAGTAGATCCCTGAGGTACTTATTCCACCTGATGGAGCTCGTGTAATGTCTCTCACTGATGGCTTATCCAAGGTGATTGTGATACTTATTTTCATCTTTTTTGGGGGGTCTGTTGTACCTGATTTCTCCTTATGGAAAGTGTATCATTAGTGACTGTGTGCTGTGACTTTTGAATCTTGTTTCATGTATCACATTTTTGTAGTGTTGTTTGCTTCTTATCTAGGCGCTGTTCATTTTCAGATGTGTTAGACCAGCGTTGTATCATTCTATGTCCATAGGAACTGTCATTTCTTGTTTACATGCATATCTTCTTCATTTACTTAGATGTTACATGTAAATAAGCAAAACTGCCTTTTTGAGCTTCAAATGAAGTTAAAAAATGTAATATTTTAAAGATTGAAAATGTCAACTCTTATGTTCAAATAGAAAATTTGAAATTTTATGAGCAACTGGTGTCTATGTCTATAAATGTAATGTGCATATGTGACTTATTATTTTTAAAATTATATTAAGACATGATATTACTTTATCTTCAAAGTCTATGAAGAAATTGATAAGCTTCAAAAAATAAATTTCTTTCTTGAGTAGTTGACAAATATTTGAAATGTAATCAGACCCCGTACTACAATATGTAGACACTGTTATTCATAGTACCTGATTTTTCTAATTTTTAAGAAATATTTTGGATTCTTTGTTTTTTTTATGGTATAACACTTCTACTATGCTACATTATGCTGCTTATCTTTAATGGATCTTGAAAGATATACACTTGTAATACTACCTACCTACAACCTTGTGTTAGACACTTTGCCTGAAGGATCACTAATCAGGCCATGTACTACATGTACATTAGCATAAGGTAGATAGACACTGTTATTCATGGTACCTGATTTTTCTAATTTTTAAGAAATATTTTGCATTCTTTGTTTTTTTTATGGTACTTCTACTATGCTACATTATGCTGCTTATCTTCAATGGATCTTGAAAGATATACACTTGTAATACTACCTACCTACAACCTTATGTTAGACACACTTTTCATGATGGATCACTTGAATCCAATTGAAGCCACTGAATGATGGTAGTTGATGATAAAAGATCATATGAGCGATATTATTGTATATGAAGAGATGTTTGGGAAAGGGACTTTGGGAATGTGTTTATTGAAGTTATGGAAGAGTTCAGTTTCTCTGCAGCTTCTTCTTACATTTAAAACGTCCAAGGAGCTGTTGAAAAAAAAAGAAAGTCCAAGGCGGAAGCTTGATGCGAGCTTCTTAGGAGAGCATTGCTCAGTCCAACGTCTCATAGCAACAAATCAAGCACAAAGGAAACCTTTGTTGAATCACATGCAGAAACTGTACACTGGACTGCCACTTAGCTTGTCCGAGGGCTAAGATAAAGTCTTCTACCACTACTTAGCTTGTGTCGGAGCTAAGATAAGGCCTTCACTCACTCTAATTGCACATACTTGAGGAAAGTGGAAAGTAAAGGTATACTTTCATTCATAAAACCATTCAAATCATCCCCACTATAATTCAAACCATTCATAAAACCTAAATCTAAGAAAATTTACTTTGGATCTCTTAAGGATCACCCTTGCATTGCCGGTCCCAAGCCCGGATAAAGGAGGAGGGTTGTGTTAGGCTTCCGACAGCCAGCGTAAAACTTCGTCGGATTTCTACAACATGGATTACAAAAATTATGAGCATTGCTTTGGGGCGTCCCCGCCTAGCGACGTGCTGCAGAACCCGAATGCAGTAAGAAGTAAGCAAGGGCCACTACATTTTCGCCCGAATGTAGTGAATCAATTGCAGAGAGGGTTTCCACATCATGGACGGGTGTGGGTAAAGAAGTTAGTCCCGCTACATTGCCGCCCGAATGTAGTGAAAAATTTTCAGAGAGGGTCTCCGCATTTTGATTATGGACGGATGTGGGGGGTAAGGAAGCTAGTCCTAGATAATAAGATTCGTATTGGTTCTTGGAATATCGGAACATTATCGGGTAAGCTAATGGAGGTGGTAGATACTATGATTCGGAGAAAGATTCATATTCTATGTTTACAAGAGACAAAATGGGTTGGAGAAAAAGCAAAGGAGATAGAGGATACAGGTTTTAAATTATGGTACTCAGGTAAAGAAAAGGCCCAAAACGGAGTTGGTATTATCATAAATAAAGATTTAAAGGAGAGTGTAGTAGACATACAACGATATGGTGATTGAATCATGACATTACAATTAGTGTTAGGAGTAGAGGTTTTGAATATAGTTTGTGCTTACGCACCCCAAGTAGGACTAGAAGATAGTATAAAGACAGTTTTTGGGAAGAGTTAGATAAGGTGTTTCAAAAGATTCCACAAAGGGAGATGATTTGTTTAGGAGGAGATTTAAATGGACATGTCGGTAAAGAGGCATTAGGATATCAAGGGATTCATGGAAACTTTGGTTATGGGGATATAAACGAGGAAGGTAGGGAGATTTTAAATTTTGCTATGTCATTTGATCTCTTTATAGTTAATACAATCTTCAAAAAAACGAGATGAACATTTAATTACTTATAAGAGTGGCTTATCGCAAACACAAATTGATTACTTTATTTGTAGAAAAAAAGATAGAGCGTGTTGTAAAGATTGTAAGGTAATTCCAGGAGAAAACTTAACCACCCAACATCGACTTTTAGTTATGGATTTACAAATAAAAAAATGGACAAAGAAGAAAAGAGTGCATCGAGCTATTCGGACTAAATGGTGGAACCTCAAAAGCGAGAAAGAAGATATATTTAAACAGAAAGTCCTTCAAGGAGATGTTTGGAATTATGTTGGTACACCCTGTGATATGTGGAACAATATGGCTATACATATTAGGAAAGTGGCGAAAGATGTGTTAGGGGTATCTAAGGGAGGTGTACCGGCACAAAAAGAAGCTTGGTGGTGGAGTGAAGTAGTACAAAATAAAATCAAGGCAAAGAGGGCATGTTACAAATTACATTATGCTAAGAAAACTAGTGAAACTTTAGAGGCTTATAAGAAAGCAAAGAAGGAAGCAAAAAAGGCCGTTAGTGAAGCAAAAGCTAAGATTTGGGATGACTTATATAAAAAACTCAACTCAAAAGAGGGTGAAAGAGATATTTTTAGGATAGCTAGGGCTAGAGATAAGAAAACTAAAGATCTTAATTATGTTAGATGCATAAAAGACGATGATGAAAAAATTCTAGTGGCAAATGATGATATAAGAAATAGATGGAAAAACTATTTTTATAATCTTTTTAATGAAAATAAAGATGTTAGTATTAGTTTAGGAGATTTAGCCAAGTCAGAAAAGTATATAAACCACAATTTCTACCGACGTATTCAAAAGAATGAAGTCAAAGAGGCTCTTAAACATATGAAGAGTGGTAAATCGGTAGGACCAGATAATATTCCTATAGAAGTTTGGAAAGTACTAGGAGAAATAGGAATCACTTGGCTCACAAGACTATTTAATGAAATATGGAAAAACCAAAAGATGCCCGAGGAATGGAGAGCAAGTACACTTATACCCGTATATAAGAACAAGGGAGACATTCAAAATTGTGCGAATTATCGAGGTATCAAGTTAATGAGTCATACTATGAAATTATGGGAAAGAATTATCGAACATAGGTTAAGACAAGTATCAAGTACAACAGAGAACCAATTTAGATTTATGCCAGGTAGATCTACTATTGAAGCGATTCACCTTTTGAGACGTCTTATGGAACATTTTAGAGCAAAAAAGAAAGACCTTCACATGATATTTATTGATCTAGAAAAAGCTTATGATAGGGTACCGAGGGAGGTTCTTTGGAGAACTTTGGAAAAAAGAGGTATCCCATTGACATATATTAACCTTATAAGAGACATGTATGATGGTGCAAAAACATGTGTGAGGACTCATGAAGGAACGACAGACTTCTTTGAAGTTAATATTGGGCTACATCAAGGATCATCTTTAAGTCCATACTTATTTATAACGGTGATGGATGAGTTAACAAAACATATTCAAGATGAAGTACCTTGGTGTATGTTATTTGCAGATGACATTGTATTAGTGGAGGAGTCTAAGGAAAAAGTTAATAGAAAATTGGAACTATGGAGAGAAACATTAGAAAACAAAGGCCTCCGACTTAGTAGAACAAAGACAGAATATATGGAATGTAAGTTTGATCATTTGGTTACTTCAGAGGACATAGAAATTAAAATTGGCACACATTGCTTTCCCCAAAAGGAAAGTTTTAAATACCTAGGGTCAAATTTTCAAAGTGATGGAAGAATTGATGGAGATGTTACACATAGAATTAATGCTGGTTGGTTAAAATGGAGAGGAGCATCAGGTATTCTTTGTGATAAGAAGATACCATTAACATTAAAAGGTAAATATTATAGAGCAGCAGTTAGGCCTGCCATGTTTTATGGTTCTGAGTGTTGGGCAGTTAATCATCAACATGTACAAAAGATGTCTGTGACAGAAATGAAGATGTTGAGATGGATGAGTGGTCATACAAGAAAAGACCGTATATATAATGAGGTTATTAGAAACAAATTAGGAGTGGCACCAATAGAGGATAAAATGAGAGAACATCGTTTAAGATGGTTTGGACATATAGAAAGAAGATCAAAAGAAGAACCTGTAAGAGGGTTAGAAAAACTAAATTTGGAAAGTATTAAAAGAGGTAGAGGACGACCACAAAAGTGTTGGAAAGAAACAATAAAGAATGATCTAGCTTATTGTGAGTTAACTGCTAACATGGCACACGATAGAGATCTGTGGAAACAAAGAATCCATGTAGCCGACCCCGTCTAGTATGGGAAAAGGCTTAGTTGTTGTTGTTGTTGTTTATTATCTCTTAAGGATAATGGAATGACCGATTCTAAGCCATGTGATGTACCAATGGAAGTGAACAAGAAATTATCTTAAAATGAGGATGAAAAATATAAAGATATTGAGAGATACCAGAGATGGGTGGGAAAACAAATTTATCTATCACTAGACCTGATATTACCTTTGCAGTGGGTATTGTGAGCAGATATATGCATGCACCGTCTAGATGTCATATGAAAGTTGTCTATCAAATTCTCAGATACTTAAAGAAAACTCCAAGTCATAGAGTGATGAATGCTAAACATGGACATGTAGGATTAGAAGTATACACAGATGCAGACTGGGCAGGTTCACTAGAAGATCGAAATTTACTACATGTTGCCTAACTATATTTGAAGGCAATATTGTATCTTCGAAGCATAATAAACAATCAGTTGTTGCTAGATCAAGTGCAGAAGTAAAATATAGATCAGTAGCCCATGGCTTTTATGAAGGATTATGGCTTCAGGCACTTATTAAGGATTTTGTAGAAGAGATACAACTACTTATCCATGGATATTGTGATAGTAAGACTGCCATACAAATTGCATTGAATCCGGTTTATCATGAGTGAACAAAACATATAGAAGTGGACTGTAATTTTATTAGAGAGAAGATTCTGAACAAAAAATCGGTTGATTCATGTGAGATAAATGACAAATATGTTGACTAAAGCAGTATCAAAAGGAATATTATGGAAGACTATGGATAAGTTGGGTGTATGTAGTGTCTTTTTGTTTTTAAAGGTTCATGTATTTTCAATTCATTAATGGTATATTTATAATATACCTTATGCTGGATGTATTTAAGTCTTTTAGGGCCTCAACCCTAAAGAGCAGAATTTTAATGAAAGAGAGAGGCTGCTGATACAGCACAAGAGGTTGATCGCAGCCAACACTTCTTCTCCTCAATACTGCATGTAATCAAGCATGTTTGCTGCGTAATTGACAGATCCAATCCAAAATTAGACTATCCCATGTTAAAGCTGGATTTCTGTTTTCATTCTGGCTGAATAGTATATCTTAAAGCCTTCCTAGTACTATTCAAATAAGTTATGTCTGATAAAACCTCCCTCTCTTCCTCTCTCTCTCTCTCTCTCTCTCTCTCTCTCTCTCTCTCTCTCTCTCTTTGGTGCATCTATTGTTGAGGACAACAACTAAATTTACAATATTGTCAAGGCTAGAAACCAGCTGTTTTGAAACTTTGCTGGTTGCATTTCCTTGGAAGATTCAGACAGTTTGAATCAGCAGTGCCACTCAAATGAAGATCAAGGTTCCCTTTCATGAATTATGGTGATTATAATTCTTTTACAGAGTGAATATACATGTTTTCTAATACAATTGCTACTTCCACTGGTTCCTGGTAGTGGTACCATTCCTTTTTGGATAGGTTTGCTCTGATACTTGTAAGTAATACTGCTTTTCAGAGTTGAATTTTGCACCTAATATCTTTGTTTCTTCTTCTGGTTCATTGATACTTATCTTCTTGTAATATGTTCATTTTTCTGATACTTTTCTTCTTGTAAATACTGACTAATTTTCTCTTCTCTATTATGGTAGATGTCGAAGTCTGCACCTTCTGATCAATCTCGTATCAACCTTCTAGATTCAAAAGATGTGAGTGCTTCACGATTTTAAACTTTTATTAGCTCGATCAGCTTCGAGTACATTTGCAATTATTCTTACGAGATCCATGAGCTGAATCAAGTTCTTTCGTACTTGAAGTCTAAGGAGTGAACATAAGAGATGTCAACTTTTTAAACTTCTTTTGCACGTCATTATTGAAAGAGTTATTATTGCTGCAGAGTAACATACCATTTTCATCTATTGAAAATCAAGTCTCATGATATAGCTCTAGGAGTACTTTCAAAGCTCTTTGAGTTACACCAAATAAAATGTATTGGGAAGGGCTATGAACTGGAATCGGATCTATGTCATGGTCATGCTAATTATGGTTTGGGAAAAATTGTTGCACGAACCTTATAAATAAGCTTTGGAAGATTAGGAGTTTCTGGAAAACAAGTCACTAGTCCACCAGTCTAAACATATCAGGAACCATAAAAATAAGCTTTTAAAATCACCTAATCTTTTACTATTTTCAGTACTCAAGGCAAACATGAATTAACCTATGCGCAGCCAAGCAATACTCCTCATATCAGTAGTTAATTTTGGGTTCAGTAGAGAGACTTAATTTTCAAAACCACTTGTCAATAATCAAGATACCCGCTTTGGAAGATTGGTTCTTAAGGTTCTTAGAATACATTGTTGCACAACCCATATCAGTTCCCACTACTTACAAACTGGAGCCAATTCATGGAGTAAAAGTTTGAATCCAAACGCCTAATCTTTTACTACTTTGAGTACAAACTAGTCCAAACACCTAATCTTTACTGCTTTGGAAAAAATATGTCTTCTGTAATAAACCTCGTGGTTATGCTAATTGAAAATATAATGAAGTAAAAGTTTATTTCCAGATTGAATATTTGGTGGAAAACATCCCATCATATAGATATGCATCTTGATTTGATGGCATGAAACCTATAATTGATACAGTGGTAAGTATTGCGAATAAAAATAATATTATTGAATGAATTTAACACTCTCCCTCAAAGTAGGAGTATATAAAATCATATGCACTAAGCTTGTTACAAATATCTTGAATTAGAGGACCACGAAGAGACTTTGTGAAGATGTCGGCCAGTTGATCACTTGAGTTAACAAATTCGGTGATAATCTCCTTGGAAAGCACTTTCTCTCGAACAAAGTGACAATCAATTTCTATATGCTTTGTTCGTTCATGAAGAGACCAAGATTTGAAGCTATGTGTAAGCTGACTTGATTATCACAAATAACTTCATTTGTTCAATATCTTCCAAAACTTCAACTCTTGAAGTAAATGTTTTACCCAAATTAGTTCACAAGTAGTGAGGGCCATGGCTATAGTGTCGATATTCTACCTACTTAGATCGAGCAACAACATTTTGCTTTTTACTCTTCAAGAAACTAAATTGCCACCAACAAATACACAATACCGACGAAGTAGACCTTCTATCATAGAGATCTGCTCCAGTCTGCATTGTGTATAACAATGTTTGAGTGTTGGCCTTTATCTCATAGATTAGCCCTTCCTGGAGACCTTCTTAATATATCTCAAGATCGAACTATTGACATCCCAATGACCATCATGTGGAGCGCATAAATTGACTTACCACACTAAGCAAAGAATATATCGGGTCTAGTAATAGTGAGATAGTTCAATTTTCCCTACAAGCCTTTGATATCTACCTTTTGGGTTTGGATAAGGTTCTCCCCCCGATTTGGTAATAAGCAAAGCTTTGCATTAGGATCCATAGGAGTATCGTAGGCTTACAATCTAGCATCCCAGTTTCTTTCGAATGAATATCTAAAGCATATTTCTCTGAGTGAGGCAGACAATACCACTGTCTTTGATTGAGCCAACCTCGATACCAAGGAAGTATTTGAGTTTGCCCAAGTCCTTGGTTTGAAAGTGGAACAAGTGTTGTTCCTAGACCATTGAGATATCTTCTCATTATCATCACCTTGTGATTAAATATGTCATCCACGTAACCACAAGATAAATGAACTTATTAGACAATGAATGTTTGATAGAACACGAGATGATCCACCGTGTCATACAAACTTTTTGAACAAGCGCTGTATGACGTTGCTAAACTTCCCAGAACCATGCTCGTGGGACCTGTTTGAGCCCATATAACGATTTTTCGCAACTTGCAAACACTAATCGACTCCCCTTGAGCAACAAAACCAGGTGGTTGCTCCATATAGATCTCCTTCTCCAAGGTCACCATGAAAAAGGCATTTTTAATATCCAATTGATATAAAGGCCAACAATGCATGGGTACCCATGGCTAGAAAAGAGACGAACAAAGGCCATTTTAGCCTTGGGAGAGAAAGTATCACCATAATCAGAGACCATATATCTCCCGAGTGTATCCCTTGGCCACAACGATGGGCTTTAAGACGATCAATGTGCCATCCGACCCTCGACTTTGAAATACACCATCGACAGCAACCAGCGTAGGTTTTCCCGGGAGGGAGAGGAGACCAAGTCCCAAGACGTCATGTATGGTTAGATTCAAGGGCAAGCATCTCATCAATCATGGCTTGCCTCCACCTTGGATGGGATAGTGCCTCTTGGTATTTTTAGGAATAGAAATGGACGACAAGAAGACGAGAGACAAAGGCATAATGGGAAAAGATAAACGATGAAAACTCAAAAATCATAAATAGGATTGGGTGAGGATTTTGAGAAGATCGAAGTACCTTTGCGAAGAGCAATAGGAACACATGGTACTTCTTCGTCAGAGTACACAATCTTCCGCTGTCTTTTCTTATACGTCAGAATCTCTTTTGGTTGTTGTACAATCTCACTTGGATGATCAACTATCTCATTATACTCCCTCTCACGAGGAACTAGTGGAAAGACATAAGATGGGGTTTGAGTAGAGACTAGGGAAGTGGAATAATAAGGATGAAATTCAAAAAATGTTATATCCATGGAAACATACAGTTTTTTAAGCAATGGATCATAGCATTTGTATCCCTTCTTAGAGGTCGAATAGCCCAGAAAAATACACTTAATGGACTTTGCATCAAGTTTATCACGATGGGAAAGATGGATATGTACGAAACAGGTACACCCAAAGATACGAGGAAGGAGGTGAAATGGTTTACATGTTGGATCAAGGTTATGAATAGGGCTCTCCCCCTGAATGGGATTACTGGGCATCCGATTTATAAGATAAACAGCAGTAAGGACCGCATCGCCCCAATAGAATTTGGGAACATTACTTTGAAGGAGAAGGGTTCTGGCTACTTCCAGAATATGACGGTTCTTCCGTTCAGCAATACCATTCTGCTGAGGTGTATAGGAACATGTAGTCTGATGAACAATTCCCTGTGCTTGTAAATAATTTTCTAACTGAGTTCCAATGTATTCTACCTCATTATCGGATCGAAGGATTTTAACAGAAGCATTGAATTGAGTACAGATAAATTTATGCACAATAGGAAATATAGAGGCAACTTCAAACTTTGTTTTCATTAAGTAAACGATGGTAAGACAAGTACAATCATAAATGAAGGAGACAAAATACTTATGACCTGACAAAGAGTTGACTGGATTTGGACCCCATACATAAGAGTGAATAAGTTCAAAAGGTTTAGACTATCGAGAATCACTTAGAGGATAAGATGCCCTTTGGTGTTTCCCGAATTGACAGACTTCACATTCAAACTTAGATTTATTGGACGGGACTCTAAAGTAAGGAATAACATATGAAATTTTCGACACTAGAAGATGACCAAGTCGATAATGCTAAAGACAAAGATCAGCATCTGGAGCTGCTGTGTTGGAAACGCTGTAAGAGGTGGAAGGTGGACAATTGTCTTCAAGAATATATAATCCTTTCTGTAATTTACCATGTCCAAAGATTTTTCCCGTCCTCAGATTCTGAAATACACAACCTGTAGGATGAAAAGTTACACTGCAATTCAAGACACGAGTTAAAGAACTGATTGAAAGAAGATTTATCGGGAAACTGAGAACATGATATACTGATGGTAAATCTGAAATACATGTAGATACACTTCCCCGTCCAGTCATATAAGTGAAAGAACCATCGGCTAATTTAATCGGTTCTTGATCTTTAAGAGTCTAAGCTGAAAAATATGAGAAATCTCCTACCATATGATCGGTAGCCCCTGAATCAATTATCCAAGTTCTAGAATAAGAGGTAGGAGAGTGAATACCCTTTACTGTATGTGTAGCCTGAGCCACTATAGCTTGGGTGGAGGAAGCAGAGGATTTTTCAGAGAATTTCTGTTCAAGACCTTCTATTCGTTTTATAATCACCTGAATGCCATCAGTGCTAGGAGTTGAACTTTCTGCAGAATGGACTGAGGTATTACGATTTCGATAGTAATCTGGTTTACCATGTAATTCCCAATACTGATCTCTAGTATGATGGGATTTGCCACAATGAGAGCAAACAAGTTTTTCCTTGTCGTCTTAATTAAATCTACCACGGCCACAACCACGACTCTATTGTCCTCCTCTATCACGAAAATGAGAATTGTCTCCTCTCACTTGAAGAGCATGTAGATCTGTACTAATAACATAAGTCTTCTCAAGATTCCTGCGATCTTCTTCTCTGATTAATAAGGAGTAAACAGTTCCCAAAGTAGGAAGCTCTTTTCTGCCTAAGATATTCAGTTTGACTGATTCAAATTCTGGATTTACACCCCACAATAAGTCAAAGACTTTCTTTTTTTCAATCTTAGCATTTCTTTCATTATAACAGATAGTACACTTATATTCGTATAGTAGAGTAATTCATCCCAAAGACTTCGGAGATCTGCATAATATTCACTGATAGATCGATTTGCTTGTTTACACTTTCGTATTCTCTCCAGAATCTCATATTCTTTGGCAACATTCTTGTTCTGGGAATAAGTATCTGCTACTGCACACCAAATCTCATGTGCAAATTCAAGAAACAGAAACGTTTTTGCAATTGATGGAATCATTGACTGGAGCAACCACGATGATATTAGTGCATCTTCTCTTTTCTAGGTGGAATAAAGACTGTCATGGGGCTCTGGAATTGAAGATTGACCCATCAAATGTGTCCATCTCCCCCTTGCTACAATTGCAAGTTCTACAGATCTTGCCCATTCCATGTAGTTTCGTTCATCTAATTTAGTCGTGGTGATATGAAAAGTGTTTGTTTTTTCAAATAAGCCAGATTGTTCGCCCGGATGAAAGGAGCTGGAAATGCCTTTACCTTTATCAACCATTAATAATGAAATCAGAACTAAACTCTGAAGCAAGGCTGAATCATGTAGTGTGATGGGACATGATGATCACAATTTCTGAACAATTGTATTTGTTGTTGCTTCACAAAAAAAATTCTGTCAGATATACACGTCTGCCCCCTTGTTTGTGATTCTTCTCCACTTGATTCGTCTACAATAGTCTTCAACTCCTCAGTCTTGAATAAACAGAAATCACAGTAGTCTCGAATGAACAAATGTAGTGTGATACCAATCCCATATTGCGGTTCCACTGAATCTCGCAGACTGAATCAAAGGAGGATAAAGGCCAATAGATACCAATCTCACTTTGTGAGTATCGCAGACTGAATATCACATACTTATTACACTGAAAAAAAATGAGAAATTGTGAAGATGGCAGACTATATATCGCGATATTCCACTTTGTGAATATCGCAGACTGAATTTGAATCAACTGAACAGACTGAAGTAGGCAGATTGTATATCGTGATATTCCACTGAGTCTTGAATCACACCACGTGACTTCCAATCACACCACGCGACTTCCTTTAAAAAAAACGATTTGCAGACATCCTAGGCTCTGATACCATATTGCGAATAAAAATAATATTATTGAATGAATGTTGAAAAACAACTTACAGTATATTCCTCCAATCTGCCCAATACAAGAAGACACACGGCCTTTCCCTGCTACCGCCTTTCTCACTCTGCCTTTCTCTCTTAATTCACTAACTAAACCGTAATTAGCTATTAATACCCTATTCTAACTTAAATTCCTAATCTACCCCTACTAAGTATTATCTATATCTAAAAAGACATAAGACTTGAAAGTAGCATGGGACATGCATACGACCCAAGTTACTACATTGCATGACTTTCCTTAACAATAAGTGTATTGTTCCACTTTAGTACCAGATTTAGCAATGTGGTCACTTGCTGATCATTTTTGGCATTGTTATTGAGTTCCTGTCAGTCGGGTAGGAGTCATGCCCGAAGAAAGGTAAATGCGACAGTCAAAATGGACTAAAGCGTTAATAATGTAAATCTTAATGACTGGTTTAAGTGTAATTTACAATAGGATACTTAAGTCGTGTTGTTAATCAACTTCATATCATTGAATATAAAGAGAACTTACAATGGATGGCACATTGGAGGCATTCCTCCAATCTGCCTTCATCTCCCAAAAACGGATTCCCTCAGCAGCCATCCTCTTCTATTCTGTCTACCTTTCTCTCTAACCCTAATTACTTATTTATACTCTATATAACTTAATTTCCTAATCTACCCCTACTAACAATTAATTATTTCTAGTATAACATAAGACTCAAAACGACATAAGACAGGACTCATTTACATGTATTGACTCTTTCTACATGCTAAGACTACTTTCCTTAACACTCTCCCTCAAGTTGGGTGAAAGATGTTGATGACACCCAACTTGGATAAGGTCTCCTTTAATAGTTTGCTGGTAGTAGCTTTAGTTAAAAAATCAGCCCTCTGTTTAGAAGAGTGAACATACTCCAGCTGGAATTCTTTATTAGATATCTTCTCTCTGATGAAATGGCAGTCGATTTCTATATGCTTGGTCCTTTCATGATATACTGGATTATATGCCATCTGAATTGCTGCACTGCTATCACAATATAAGGATAGAGGATGGTTAATTGAATAACCTAATTCAGAGATCAATGAAGATATCCATTTTCCTTCACACATAGCTTGGGCTATAGCTCTATATTCAGCTTCTGCAGTAGATCTTGCAACCACTGTCTGTTTTTTGCTTTTCTAAGATATAATATTACCACCAAGTAACGTAATATATCCAGTAGTTGACTTCCTGTCATCATAAGAACCTGCCCAGTCAGCATCAGAATAAAGTTCAATGTCCAAATTTGATGACTTCGAATAAAGTATACCCATTCCTGAAGTTGTTTTGAGATATCTAAGAATTCTATACACTGCATCCATCTGATTTTTTGTTGGTGAATGCATATATCTGCTCACAATCCCAACTGCATATGCAATGTCTGGTCGAGTAATGGTCAAATATATGAGCTTACCCACTAACCTCTGATATTATCGATGTCTTTGAACTCTTCACTGTCGCCATTAAAAAATTTCTGATTTACCTCCATTGGAATGTCACTAAGTTTACATTCAAGCATTTGAATGTCTTCAAGGAGATCCATTAGATATTTTCTCTGAGTCAAGTAGATACCTTTGTTGGAGTAAAGAACTTCTATGCCCAAGAAATAATGAAGCTTGCCCAGGTCTTTAATATCAAATAGTTTATGAAGACTCATTTTTAACTTTGATATTTCTTCAAGGTCATCTCCTGTAACAATAATGTCATCAATAAGAATTGAAATTTTTGTCCCTTTCTTAAAGAATATGGTATGATCATTGAGGCTTCTGCTGTATCCCAAACTACACACTGCTTTGCTGAATTTATCAAACCACGCTCTTGGAGACTGTTTCAACCCATAAATGGCTTTATTGAGTTTACATACTCTATTAGAATAAGACATTTTTGGTCATTCCTAGAGGTAGTTCCATGTATACTTCTTCATTTAAGTCTCCTTGTAAGAAAGCATTCTTAACATCTAATTGCCATAGGTCCCATCCCAAATTCGCTGCCATGCTAAGAAGTATTCTGATTGATGTAAGTTTAGCCACAGGTGCAAAGGTTTCTGTATAATCAATGCCATATGACTGACTGTATCCTTTAGCAACCAATCTAGCTTTGTATCTCTCCACTGTTCCATCTGCCTTATATTTTATAGTAAACACCCACTTGCATCCTACTGTATGCCTATCAGAAGGCAACTGTGTGATGGTCCATGTATTGTTTTTAATCAGTGCATTTAGTTCTTCGTCAATTGCAGCTTTCCATAAGGGGCACTTGATTGCTTCTTCAAACTTTGTAGGAATCTTTTGTTTTGCTTCATTCATAATGAAGGTGTGATAGCTCTGAGAAGTATTGACATATGACACATAATTAGAAATCGGATATCTTGCACATGCACGCTTACCTTTGCGAACAACAATAGGAATCTCAAGGTCATTGTCCACTCGTACTTGAGGATCTGATTCAGGGGAAATTTCTTTAACACATGGGTCTTCTTGAGTGTACACAATCTTCCGGTGTCCTTTCTTGTACGTCAGAAGCTCTTTGGATAGTGGGTGGTTGTCACTCTGACGGTCAACTATCTCATAAGACTCCCCCTCACAAGGAGTAGGTGTAGAAGTTTCCATGGAAGGAGAATAATAAGGTGTAAGTTCGAAGAAAGTAATATCCCTGGAAACATATAGTTTTTTAAGCAAAGGATCATAACATTTATAGCCTTTTTGAGAGGTCGAGTAGCCCAGAAAAATACACTTATCTGACTTTGCATCAAGTTTATCCCGATGAGGAAGAGGAATATGTACAAAACAGGTGCACCCAAAGAGACGAGGAACAAGATGAAAAGTTTTGGACTCTTTATCAAGAGTACGAAAAGGACTCTTTCCCTGAAAAGTATTACTGGGCATGCGATTTATAAGATAAACAACAGTAAGAACAGCTTCGCCCCAATAGAATTTGGGAACATTACTTTGGAGAAAAGAGTTCGGGCAACCTCTAGAATATGACGATTCCGTCGTTCAGCAAGACCATTCTGCTGAGGTGTATAAGGACATGTAGTCTGATGAATAATGCCCTGGGCTTGAAGATACTTGGCGAACTCAGTCCCAACATATTCGCCCCCATTATCGGATCAAAGTATTTTAACAGTGGCATTGAATTGAGTAGAAATAAATTTATGCATAATGGGAAAAATAGAAGCAACTTCAGACTTAGATTTCATTAAGTACACGATGGTAAGTTGAGTACAATCATTAATGAAAGATACAAAATACTTATGACCAAACAAAGAGGTGACTGGACTAGGACCCCATACATCAGAATGAATAAGCTCAAAAGGCTGAGATCGGCGAGAATCACTTGTAGGATAAGAGACCCTTTGGTGTTTCCCGCATTGACAAACTTCATATTGGAACGGAAATTTATTAGACTTGACGCAAAACTGAGGAACAATATATGGAATCTTGGACACTGGGAGATGACCAAGACGATAATGCCAAAGGCGAAGGGCTGTATCGAGAGCGGGTGGTGTGGAGGAAACACTGCAGGAGGTGGAAGGAGGAGACGAGTCTTCAAGAATGTATAATCCTCTCTGTAATTTACCATGTCCAAAGATTTTCTCCGTCTTCAGATCCTGAAATACACAACCAGTAGAACGAAAGGTTACACAACAATTTAAGGTACGAGTTAAAGAGCTGACAGAAAGTAGATTAAGCGGGAAACTGGGAACATGATATACGGATGATAAGTCTGAAAGACATGTAGAGACATTGCCCTGTCCAACCATGTAAGTGAAGGAACCATCTGCCAATTTAATGGGTGCCTGATCTGTAAGAGACTGGTAAGTGGAAAAATATGTGGAGTCGCCCACCATATGATCTGTAGCCCCGGAATCAATTATCCAATATTTGGAACTGGAAGGAGAGAAGAGAGTACCCGTAACGGTATGGGTAGCCCGAGCGATTGTAGCATGGTTGAGTGGAGCAGAAGGTTTTTCAGAGAATCGTTGTTCAAGACCCTCTAGGCATTTGAGAATTTCCTACATGCCCTCAGTGCTAGGATTGCTGTCTGCAGAGTGAACTGATGGAGGGCGAGTGCGATAGTAATCTGGTTTATCATGTAATTCCCAACAATGATCTCTAGTATGACGTGATTTACCACAATGGGAGCAGACCAGTTTATTTTTATCTTCTGAAGTAAGTCGACTCCGGCCACGTCCACGACTCGGAAAACCCCCCCGACCACGAAAATGTGAATGGTCGTCTCTAACGTGAAGGGCATGCTGTTCTGGAGTAAGAAGCTGATCTTTCTCTAGATTTCTGCGGTCTTCTTCGCAGATTAATAATGAGTAAACAGTGCCCAAAGATGGAAGTTTGTCTCTGCTTAAGATATTCAGTTTGACTGATTCTAATTCTGGATTTACACCCCACAATAAATCAAATACTTTCTTTTTCTTAAGCGCAGCCTATCGTTCAATATAACAAGTAGAACATTGGATATTGGTATAGTAGAAGAGTTCATCCCAAAGACCACAAAGATCTGCATAGTATGTACTGATGGACCGATTGACTTGTTTGCACTTCCTGATGCGCTCCAGAATCTCATATTCTTTGGCAACATTTTTCTTTCGGGAATAAGCCTCAGCCACAACACACCAAATGGCATGTGCGGAATCTAAAAACATGAAAGTTTTAGCGATAGAAGGAATCATGGACTGGAGCAACCAGGAAGAAAGTAAGGCATCGTCTCGTTTCCAGGTGGAATAAAGATTGTCATGTGGCGGTGGAGTGGAGGAGTGACCCATCAAATGTTCCCATCTCTCCCTGGCTACAATGGCGAGTTCCACAGAACGTGCCCATTCCATGTAATTTCGTCCATTTAGTTTAGTTGTGGTAATCTGAAAAGGATCTGGTTTGTCAAAGAGACCAGAGGATTCACCAATATGAGAAGAAAGTTCAATGCCTTTACTTTTGTCAGCCATTGAAGAGTAAATAAGAATAAAAGAAAACGTGCAGCGATGATCAGTGGGCCAACACGGGGCTGTTTAATTGCAGACGAAGGTGAAGACTCAAGCTGCACACATAAAGCCCACTAGGGCAGCAAAAAAAAATGAAGACAGCGAAGAATATGAGGGGAGACTAGCACAAACAGGAAAGTCATCTGTTGTTAATACTGAGCAGTACTCGAGAATTGGAGGATCCCTGGCTGCGAACAGAGCACTCCTTGCGCCTTCTTGGGGACGGAAAAAGAAATAAGGGAGAAGATGAGAAGCAGATGATGAGGATCCCTGGCTGCGGACAGAGCACGCCTTGCACTTCTTGCAGCTTCAGAAGGTAACGGCTGGCAACTAAGAAAGCCCAAGGAAGAAACGCTGGTGGTTGTCACTGGACGTCTGATACCATGTTGTTAATCAACTTCATATCATTGAATATAAAGAGAACTTACAATGGATGGCAGATTGTAGGCATTCCTCCAATCTGCCTTCATCTCCCAAAAACGGATTCTCTCTGCAGCCGTCCTCTTCTATTCTGTCTACCTTTCTCTCTAACCCTAATTACTTATTTATACTCTATATAACTTAATTTCCTAATCTACCCCTACTAACAATTAATTATTTCTAGTATAACATAAGACTCAAAACGACATAAGACAGGACTCATTTACATGTATTGACTCTTTCTACATGCTAAGACTACTTTCCTTAACAAGTCGATCATGTCCTAACCTTAGGGTGCTAGCTTTGTTAAGTTTTCCCCTATGTACATGCTAGTTTATATAATATGTTCAAAACCAAACAAACAAAAGAACATCTGAGATTTTCTAAATTGCTCTCTTGCACCTGCACCTGCTCTTAAGAAAGAATGTTGATGAATTTGATGGTCGAACGTGAGTAGTAGCCAACAATACGTCATTTTCCTTTGAAGCAATCAACGGGAAAAGTTGGCTAGATATCATGCTTGTAAAATTCTTTACCGTTAAGGCATGTGAGATGCTATTTATTTCTTTTGTCTGGAGAATTGTTTATATTTTATACCATGCTGTTTCCCAATGCATGTACAATATCCATGATTCAACAAATTTATCGATGATGAAGTAAGCTGGGAAAGAGCTCTGGATGCCAATTAACATGTTAGACTAGTGTATGTTACAGATGAGTAGCTACCAAGACCAAGAGTAGCCTTTAATAATATTTAACATGTTAGACTAGTGTATGTTACCAATGACTGAGGATATCGGACTAGTCTTAAGAATGTTTATGAAGTGCTTTAAATTGCACAAATAATAATAACAATAACAATAATAATCATAATGATAATAATAAGACTAGTCTGATATCCTCAGTCATTATCTTGTTTACGCATAAAATTTTGATACACAGTGATGTTTCACAGACATTGATGTATTATTATATCTAAAATGTTATATTACAAAATCACCTTGCATCTTTTAATGGGAGTTTTTAATTGAAGTGTTGGGTAGGTTGCCTCATGCTCATTTCAGATGAGCTAACTAGTGTTAGCAATTTTCACTAAATTAAATGCGTCACTTCCTTATCTTTATTCCATTTTTCATTATCAAATAGTAATCTTTTGGTTCATCTTTCTGATGAGTCTATATTTCATTTTGTTATTGATGAATGATGTTGTAACATTCTCCACATGTCAAGCTCTGGGAAGTGGAAACTGCTTATATCCAGAAGTTGGAGTTTTTCTAGGTTCTAATTTTTCATATGATTTCTAAAATTTAATAGATTGCTCTACTGGAATGAATGTTTAAAAATTTCAACTAGAAAAAGAACAAATATAAGTTGCAAATTTTACTTCTAGTCTGTATACTATATGCATGTGTATGCAAATGAATGAAAGCTGAGCTAGTGACCCTTGATTAATTGTGCAACTCATTGTCATCTTAGTTTGAGTCTTCATACAAATCTTCTCAGCTTAGATCAGGCTATGTGTCTACTGAAGTCGGTTAGACAAAGTCTCAGCTATTGTATCTGGTCTTAACCATGATCTTATGTTGATTGCTAGTTTAAGTAGCAAGCCAAAAGAGATGCAAGTGGAAGTGTGCACTCCATGTTTTTGCATGATCATGCTATGAAGGTCCTGGGGCGAGACAAAATGCTTTGTTCTTCCTGCTGACACAACTCCTAATGAGAGTCATCCTTTTGTCCGGATTCCTAAGTTTTTGATCCACAATTTGTTTCTTAATGATACTATCCAGTTTGACGAAAAAAATACTTGCCCTTTGAATGTTTTTGTTTCAATTCAATTTTTTAGATTTCACATTCATTATGCATGTTCTTGTTCCTGCAGATCATCACAAACAAGATAAAACGGTGCAAAACAGACTCATTTCCTGGGTGAGTTATCAAACCCTTACCATCAACAAATCTGCATGACACCAGATGTTCATCTCTTAACACATTTGCCTAATGAGATTAGTCACTCTATGAGGACCCTTAGGAGAAAGGTGTTCGTCTCTTAATATATTTAACCAAAGCCTTGGATTCAGTACATTGTAATTTCTTGGCATGATGCCATGAGCAATATAGGGTTCAATAATGTTTCGTTCTCTTACCCAATACATAGGGCAGATTTGGCGGCTCAGTTGAATGGTAAAACCAGCACTTTTTCGCAAAAAGGGATGTGAATTACCAACTTTTCCCTTGAATGTCCTCTTAGCATACTTGGAGAAGCCTTAGTGGCTTTATTCAAGAAAGCTGCCTAGGTGGCCTCGTGGCAGATTTTTCTTTACGTGGTTAGAGTTGCCCAGTCAATCAAATTCTTGGTAAATTTTAAGGCTTTCTATTTTTTGCAGTATAGCTATTAATAAAGCCAAATGCATTTTCGCTTTTTAATTATGGAGAACTGCTGAATAGAATGACAAAATGTTCTGATATTCTTGACTGTACTTCCTCTCAGTGATTTAAATCATCAAGTTGTAAAAATAAAACTGTAGCATACATTATAATATGATTGTATATTGGTACATGAATCATATCCTGAACCTCAAAACTGATTTATGGGGCCATATCAGTCCTCTCTTATTGCATCTTGTACTATAGGAGCTATAGTGTAGGAGTCAATTCTGCCTTCCAGTTTTTTTTCTTTTCCCCAGCTGTGGGAAACGTGTGACAGGGTGTTCTTAACTCCCAAAACATAAAAGAGGGCTCATTCCAATTCCTTTTCTCTCCCAGTGGCAGGGGTGGAGGGAAGGAAGAGACCTTTGTAGGTCCCCTTAAAATTTTAGGAAACAATTATGTCCCCTTGGAATTCGGGGGAGTATAATGCATTCTATGATGCTATTTTCATTCATGTTTTGAGCGTATTGAGACTTTTACAATAAGATTTTTTCTTGAGAAGGAAATTTCTTTATGCTTTTATCCTGTAGAAGACCCAATTACTTGGCCTTGCACTCTATTTCATGTGCTCCTATATTAGACAACTGAGGACTTGCCTCTAAAAGGATGTAAAATCACTATATAGTAAATTGATGCAACTGGTACATCCAAAAATTACAGCTATAGGCAAAACCAGATTTACCATTAACTGTACCATATAGTCATTTGATTTCATGTCCTTGTAATTCTTGGATGACGGCTAAACCATTTAAAAGCTGTATGTGTGTGTTTTGGTCTTAGGATAAATGTAAAAGATATTGAATTTCATGCTACTAAAACTTTACAGTTCCGTAATTATCAGAATCAGAATTAGATTTATGAATGATGGGACTCCAATTAAAGATACTTTTAATTTTATAAACCTTTGAAGTTGAAATGGGGGTATGCATCACTATACACTCTTACCCCAAGGAAGTAAAAATCCAAACCCATACCCATTCGCTCAGGGAACAGGGTGGGTACAGAGCTGAGGTTTGGATATGGGGCTGAGGTGTACCCATCCCTGACTCATGCCATTGCCATCGCTACTCATGGTGCATCTTGCCCCCCCCCCCCTCTTCAACCCCTCAGATAAAAATCCTGGCTCCGCCCCTTCCCAGTGGCCTTCTCAATTAACGGTAATCTAGTTTGGAATCAGTTCATGCCAGTTTATTAAGAAAACATGATGGTTACAGTAAGCTATTTCTGCTGTTACATTGTCCACGGTGGAATCTTCCGCATGGAGGATCATCTCATGAAGACAAGGCTATGTGTAGTAGTGTTCCAAATTCAACGTGATTCAAGTTGAAAGTTGTAAAAGCTAGGAGACTACAAGAACGATGATGAAGAGCTGGGAAATGGAGATGATGCAGACACACAGATGATGACGAAGTAAAGTTTTTTCTTTTAGTTGCAATGTTATGCTTGTTGTGTTTGGAACTTAAATGGTGATACTTCTTTGTTAATATATTGTTCTTTCTTTTTTCTGTTATGTTCAGAAGCTGAAGCCTAAAACACAGACATGCTCCCCAGAATTGAACTTGCCACCTGCAAGTGGGCGTGAAAGAACCTTACTGGTGAGCTAGAGATGAAGTTACCAAATGCAATCAATGGGGATAGTCTTGATCCTGGGACCTGGTATTTGTGCCTTTCTGATGATTGCCACAATAAACCACTTGATTCTAGCAACCCTAGATAAAAGGACTACTATAGGTTTCCTTCACAACGTTTGCAAAATAACTGAAGTAGTTTTCCACGAGTTCAGTAACACACACTTTTGTTCAAGCCCTTGTATCACCTCATCCGCCTTATTCATCACAACATCATCAAATGCCCTACATGGATTTGCAAGCTTGGTTTGAATTAGTAGAAATGCACTTGGATCATCTGAAGTGAATGGCAAACAAGGGTTTCATTCAGGATGAGATTGTGTATTTCTTTAGAATCCAGTCCTTGGAAGAGGGTTTAGGGTCAGTACTGAAGAAGGTGAACATGAACCAGTTGATGGTAGTTGATGGTGGAGATGTCTGCAAGGATGGTGGTCGGTCAGCAGTGGGTCTCACCTGATGCTGATCCAGTTGACAGTTTTAATGTAGTAATGATGAACAATAATGACGGCAGTAGTTGTTGATAGTGTAGCTGATAGAATGGCAGTGATGGGCCTGATGGCGGTTGTTGGTGGCTTTAGTGGCAATTGATGGTGATGATACTTAAGGGTAAAGGCGGTGGTCTTTGGTGATGGTAATCGTGGAAACTAGTTGTGGTGATGTAGGCAGTGCGGCTAGTAGTTGATGGTGGTGCAAATGGTGATCGTGATTCTCAGTGGTATCAGTGGTGATAGAGAGCTGTGCGGTGGTGAGGGGAAGTGATGTTGGGTGGTGCTGATGGTAGTCAGAGCGAGGTGGTGGATGATGGTGAATGGTGGAAGGAAATGGTGAAAGTGAGAGGCTTCTTTCAGATAGATGGCAGAAAAGTGTTCCCCCTTATATGTGATTGTTAGCTAAATAATTATGGCTTGCTGTTTAAGTTACATATAAAAGAGAGTATGCAAAGAACAAATTAATGTGTTACGGAGAATGTAAAAATAATAGTATCCTCTTGAAGTACGTCTAAATAGGCAAATGGGGCATCCAAAGTTGTTCTGGTGCAACGTTGTTTTCCTCTGGCATATATGTGGATATGAACTTTTTGGCTTCCCTTTCTTGGGGTGAGAGAATTAATTTATGTTCATCAGTTTTCTTTTTGACTAATGAATGGTTTCACGTGGTCTTTTATATTTTCCGTTATATGTTAGCTTCCTTCTTGTTTTCCATTGAAGCCTTGAATTCGACAATCCAGAAAGGCCTGAGTGCAGCAACCTACTGACAATTTATCAGCTAGTTACTGGGCGCACCAAAGAGGTACTTACTGTTTATATTTTGAGTGTTGATGGTAGAGCAGGAAATCATCTCTCTCTCTCTCTCTCAGAAGCCGTATTGTTGCCATGATGTTATTTTCTCTGCTCTTTATTGCATGCTTTTAAAATTTATTATGAATTGTCATGACACATTGCTGTACTGGTAATTTGTAGTAGCAAAACGAGTTATTTTTGGACCAGCCTCTTATTTTCTCCAATAGTTTTCTGGTATTCATCATGACTGTTGGAAGGAAAAACAAAGCATGATCTTGCTTTTCTGGACTGAGGTTTGAGCGCAATGACAACAAGTCCATGTTGCCAACCCACTTAGTGTGGAATATGGCTTAGTTTTAGATTCATCCTCAGTGTTTTGAGTGCACATAAGTATCTGCTGAGTTTAAATGTAAAATTCAAAAATGGAGTTGTGTGGATCTGTTTCATTGTGCAAGTCAGAATAAAAGTCATAAGATTAGTATACCCTTATTAACTCTTATAGAACATCTAATATAGTATACCAGAACGAGGTCTTTAAACTTGGGGTCAGTTAATGAAGACATTTTGCAGATGCTCGTCTTAGATCTAATGGACTTCAGAGAATATTCACTTTACTAACATTTGGAAACGATTCAACGTATATCATGTGACCAGCATTGCCACGTTAAGCCACTATGTTATGTTTTTCATGCACTTTTCTTTGGAAGATATTGAACTAATCTTTGGGGAATGTCTTGAAGTGTATCATTTTTCTTTTCATGCACTTTTCTTTGGAAGATATTGAACTAATCTTTGGGGAATGTCTTGAAGTGTATCATTTTTCTTTTTCCTTTCGGCAAGAACATTTTCTTCCACAAGTTTCAGTGAGATTTAGATGAATATAGCTGTTACATTTTTCCCAGGAAGTTGCCCAAGAGTGTCAGAACATGAATTGGGGTGCATTTAAGACGATCCTTACAGATGCACTTATTGATCATTTATCTCCTATTCAGGTATGGTTATTATTCCATTCCGATCTCTACTCTACCATAAGTCTGGCAAGATAACATTCTCTTTGCCCCCGCCCCCACCCCCACCCCCACCAGACACACCCATAATCGCATACTATCCACAAAAAACTAGATGAAAAGAAACCATTTTATGAAAAAAGTAAAATCTTGGACTTTTCTATTTACACATTCTTTTCCTGATGCGTAGATGGGACCTTAATAAGCTGAAGAAAAGTTAAAGACCATTGACAATCCAGAAACCCCCTATCTGTTTAGCCAAACATAATTGTAAATAGTTGATCCCAGGTTTCTGGGCGCTGAAAATATATCCTTATGGTTATTTTTGTCAATTGACTCTCTGAAAAATTGGCCTACAGACATCCGTCCATCATGACATTTCTTAATGTGGGGATGGTCCACATGTTGAGAAACATCTTGTTCGGTTTCTTCAACTTTTTCAGTTTCTTTTCATCCCTAATATATGAGTTTTCTGGTATCAAAAGATGCAAAATGCATCTGTATAGATAGTTTTTGAGAAAGGAATACATTGGACTTATATTGCTCAAGTAAATTTCACTGTATATGCAAAATATTTTTATCATGCAGATGTATGTATGTTTGTGTGTAAGTAGGTAGGCAGGTTGATTGGTTGGTAGGTAGGTAGGTAGGTAGTGAGGAACCTTTTCACTTAATCTAGTACGATGGATGTGTTCAGCTAGGATTATGCCTTACCGTTTCTGTTTAGCTAAGAACATGTGTACCCAGGGCACACAAATTTCTGTATCGACTGTATAGTATGATGAATTATTTTTTGTACACCAGAAAAAAGAGCGCAGAATTATGTACAGGTTCTGGAAGCTGCCTGGTTTTTCTTTGACTTAAGCTATTGGAAAAAAGGTCTTGAAGGGGATTGTTTCATTAGTTCAACTTCCCTTGCCTTTGATTGGTTACCGCATAAGCAATTAAGTTGAGTTCAGTGACTTTGTCAGTTCGAGGACACAAGCATGTCCAACTTGATCCTGGCTTTCTTTTCTGAAGGGGGTGGTCCTTTAATTTCTGTATCGACTTTTTTAATCTCTTTGCGCTGTATGGACTTTTTCTGCAGTTATGCTAAATCGAATGCTGATTAAGAATATTAGGCCTAAGATGGTTGTAATTCTCAGATACACTAGAGTAAGATCCAAAAGATTTAACCAACATGTACCCTAGAAGAGTTTGGTGATGAGAAACGTGGAATCAAGCTCTCTCATGTCACCAATCGTGTGCACATTTTTAGTTCTCAATGCATTTATTGATGCAGGCCCGGTATGCAGAGATAATATCAGATGCAGCATATCTGGATGAGGTATTGAAAGATGGCGCTGCAAAAGCTGCCACTATAGCAGATGCTACCCTAAATAATGTTTACCAGGCAATGGGATTCTTGAGAAGTTAGAAGAATCATGTGCGGCGGGGGAATTTGACTGCGCAGTAGTAGCAAGTAGCAATGAGGAAGTAATCTCTTCAATGATCCCATTTGATTCTCAAATTTTTAGGTTTAGCTTATGCTAACTCTCAGTGGTCAAAAATAAGTTTATTCATTGTCCAATCTTCAATTAGACCCATGCCGTACTCTATTTTGTAGTGTCGTCTTTTATTATAAAAGATTGGAACTTCATTTCTAAAAGAAGGTAAAGGGAGCTCTAGCATCTAGTAAAGAGCAAAGCAAACAAAGTAATGGGAATCTCTCGAAACGGAAAATATAAAATGTTACAACTGGTCACTGAAAGGAATGTTTTGCTTTTGTTATTTGGCACATGAATTTTTGTTAAACTCCGCAAGCATAAAGAAAACACCTTTTCACGGGCACAATGTCACTCTTACGCTCACCTCACCCAAGAGAAAGAGAGGGAGGGAGAGAGAGAAGAAGAGAACGAAAAAAGAGAGGCTGCAAGAAGCCATACACCCATTGCTTCCTGTCATGGACGAAAGAATTCCTCCTATTTACGCTCATGCTCGGTACTCTTTTTAGAGTGAAAGGAAGAGGGTTGTGGAGAAGAGTAGCTGGAAAATTTGAGACTGTAAGGAGTCAATTGATGTGATGTTGAATGAAACCATGCTCTCACCTCTCTCTGCTCGAAACGAGGATTGCTATTATGAACTCCTGTTTCCAACTTGGTAAGCTTTTTCATGCTGAAATTTTGGGATTCTTCAGCTTTTCTTAGATGTGCCACTTTATTAAGGTTCTTAGCTTCCAATAAGGGGTATCCTCATAGTTGAATTACCTTGTGGTAGCTAATCGTGAGTCCTAAAGTCATTTCCAAGTGCTTGAAAATTGAGCTTCAAGATTGAGGGTAGTGTTTGGTGCATCATGAACTTCAAGGCCTTCATACTCGTATTCTTCACATGGACGGTAGTGGGTTGTAAGAGACACCAATAGGTTCCGTTTTGGTCGGAATCAAATTTTGCTAGAACCTGCCTCAGTGACCTCTCTCTTTTTTCGTTTTCAGGTTTAATGTTTATTATCTTGTTTTCTGTTGTTTTATTGTCTTTTGAGGTCTAAAGTTTTTGTTTAATGTTTCGCATATAAAAAGTATGACATGTGATGTGTACATGCATGGCGATATTTGCACGCACAAAACATGATAGGGATGAATAGATCAGCTTTAAGCATCAATCGGATCCGAGGAAAACCTATTAAAATTGTTCAAGATCTGATCAGCAAATGAGGTCAGACCAGGTTTAAGATAGGATCCAATAAGATCAAAGAGTAAGCCCTCTTTATTCAGATGCAATAACTTTGCACAAAGAGCAGTATCCTACCCGGCGTGCTCAACTCACAAGTTGAAGGTCGTGAGTCTGATAACTAGGCATTCTGGCTTCGATCGCCCACTCTCGGCATTGTTCCGAAAAAGAATGCATGTGAGCTTTCACGTACGTCGTTCACTATTGAAATCGTTGATTAATACCCTCGCCACTGCACAAATTTGGGACGCACCATCAATTTTAGGATGCATCAATCAATATAAGACTATTTTTGGCATACAATACATTGTTTACACATGGATAATCATGCTCATTATATTCTTCCCGAGCTTGTAAGAAGCTACCTGGGACTGTTCTAGCATTTATGAAGTCCTGCTGGTCATTGTTATTCCTTACCTACATAAAATGTTTGCAGGTGGTGTTTCAACAATTGTGTGCATCAAGTGGGTTAGTAAGACACTCATCATCCGCCGTCGAGGTCCCCCTTTCTCCGAATTATCCACCCGTTTCAGTCCATTGATGTCATTGATGCTTCTGAGCAACCATTTCCTAGAATTTTATGATGAATTCTCCAATGAGTTTACTGACAACCATTCCCTGTAATGATTTTTTCATACCAAATGATCAGTCATAGAAGGGTCGCCTAAAGGGATTGATGAAGATTTTCCGTAAGAAGCGATGCAGGCCAACCCTTGATAAACGCAAGGCGGCGATTGTCTGAAGTAAATGCATACTAGTAGAACAATCTACACATAAAAATAAATAAAAGAATGATAGTACCTTCTCGGACTATATACTCCCAGGACTCCATCCAATCAACCTTGAAGAACGATAGGAACGGTGACTTGACAATTAAATAATGTGGAATGAGTGAACGAGTATGTCCACCTGGTGGACTCCCCCCCCCTCTCTCTCTCTCTCTATATATATATATATGTGTGTGTGTGTGTGTTCTAATGATCGTTCATTATAACATACGTTCAATGTGAGAAATATCAATTCCCAACAACTACACACATTATCTGAACAATGCAACAACTACAACAACTAAGCCTTTTCCCATACTAGATGGTGTCAACTACATGGATTCTTTGTTTTCTACGTAGCCCTATCATGTGCCATGTTAGTAGTTAACTCACAATAAGCTAGATCATTTTTTATTGATTCTTTCCAACACTTTTGTGGTTGTCCTCTACCTCTTTTAATATTTTCAAAATCTAGTTTTTCATACTTTCTTAGAGGTTCTTTCTTTTGATCTTCTTTCTATATGTTCAAACCATCTTAAACGATACTCTCATTTTATCCTCTATTGGTGTTACTCCTAATTTGTTTCTAATAACCTCATTATGTATCCGTCCTTTTCTTATATGACCACTCATCCATCTCAACATCTTCGTTTCTGTCACAAACATCTTTTTTACATGAAGATTAACTGACCAAACTACCAAGAACAATGCAAGAGAACCAAAAAAAATTACCAAGTAATTCATATGATTATTCATATCCAAGACTGCTGTTGAACGCTGAACACGTGCCATAGTGTCACCAGAAAAATTTTGTGCAACAGTGAGTGTAGATCAGAATTGATGTGAGGATAATAATCAGCGAATTCAAATATTGCACTGCCACAAAGCATGAACATGCACACTAAATAAATGACAAGTTAACAAAAAGTACTCATGAATATACACTCAGAGCTATAGCTTGCCTGTCTAGTGGGCTTGACTCACAAGTCAAAGGTCGTGAGTACGATGCCCAGGATGTGCAGTTCTGTCTTTGGGTACTCATCATAACCAGAAAAAGGAAAGATCGCTTATGAATATACACATAATAAATTGACATTAGACAATGAGCATAAGAGTTCACCGGCAATTAGAGGAGCGCGTTGCTCATAGACAACTTAACGTGAGATTTCATGAGCATTTTAATAGTGAAAATAGGAAGACATTAATGAGCAACATTGCAAACGTCTGTTTGTGTACAGTGACAATTCTCATGGCTATTTAGCGCATTACTAATAGAAAATACCACGAAGACAGTATCATGAAAAAGAAAAGCATCAAAGGTAAAAAAGAAAAAGTGCCAGAGACGGAGTTTCAGAAATGAAAAGAACCAGTTAAACAGAAAGGGACTATTCTTTGTATAAACTAGTGGGGAAACTTTTCCAATTTCTATACTTGAATTTACTGTCCCAAAGAGCATCCAACTACATATATTCTTACTGATTCATAGTAAAATCTGAATTCAATTTTCCATGCCAAAAGTCATATTTGATCTGATAAAAAATCAATCTGAATGTAAATATAGTTATACATGACCCGACTAAATCAAATTCAGCATGCCAGGTCCAACCCACATCCCTAACATATATACACCAGGCTGCAAGAAAAATTAATGATCCGGATAATAAGGCAAGACGTGCTGTTTCTTTGTGATTAAACTTCTTATGTTCATCCTTTGGTACAAACACTTATGGTAGATTCCTCATATGTCAATTGAAATCTAACCACCACCTTTAACAGTTGCTTTTCTGCTATTAATTTGGACAAACTGAGAAGCGATGCACAGGCTGCTAATTTGGAGTACAACGTTTCAGCCATCAGTGGAGGATCTGCTAACTCGACTGATTACTACTTTCTCAAACCCAACGACAGACATGACACAACACCTAAAGTCCATTAAAAACCAACTAGCATTTGATTTAATTAGCGGATCACATATTGGAACTTGGTCTCATTGATGATATGCTGCCAATTCTAGTATGTTTCATCTAAGCATCAAAACGATAAATGTAAAATAAGAAACTTTCAAATTCATACTAGTGTGAGTCCCCACAGTCAAGTGTGCGCTAGGCTACAAAACAACCAGGACATGCCCCTTATATTATAATAAGCAAACCGAAGATGATCGTGTTTGGCTTAACCAACCATTAGGGTGAAAATTTACAAACTGGTTGCAAAAATTTACAAACTGATTGCAGTTCCCAGCAAATGCAAAGTAATTATTATCTGAAAACCACTGCATTCTTGTCCAGCTCCACACAACCGGGCAAATATAAGCTGTATTTCGGATGGATCTGTAACCAGAAGAAACCAATATTTTTCTACAATGTGTTGACGACCAATGATCCTTCATTTTCCATTTTCAATAAATTAGACGCATTCCCTCATTTATCTAGAGAGCAGTCACAGAACCTGAAAATGTAAGAAAATGAGGGCAAGTTTACTGCAGATGTTCAGATAAGCCACTTATTTGAGCATCAGGGGGGAAGAAGTTTTGTTTCACGACATACGACCAAAACTTATAGGCAGAATTCTTTCAAAACCTTGCTTTTTCACTACCTCCGCATAGAAAAGGTCATTTTCTTATGAGACATAACAAATATCGGAGTCAAAAATCTTAAGAAAACTGTGGGACATCTATTTTTTATGCCCCTCGAAAGCTTCCGTATCTGGCCAATCATTATTCCTTCTGAATAGGCTCCGCAGATCAAGAAGCTTCAGTTTTCTGTATTTTCAGAAGCCGATAGTAAATGGAATCAGACACTTCCCTTGGAGTCTTTTAGCATGAAGACGATTTACAACGTTAGGTCATAAGACCTGAAAATGATATTTTATCTTCTATATTGCATCAGAACTCTGCCCCATGTAAGGGATTACTCTTTCATGGCCGGTTCCACGCCATGATAAAAGAGAAAGATTGCATTAGCCTTTCGACAGCCCGCATAAAACTTTGTCGGACTTACCCACTATAAGCTATATAACTTTCATATGTTCCTTGCCAGACACAAAATATGAATAAGCATACGATTCTCCTCTCTCAAGTGGAAAGATGCCATCTTTCAGAGCTTCAGGAGGCAATATACACAGTATAAACGTGGGTGGTACACTGCCAAAGGTTCATAAACGTTCACAAAACTTGCAAGTTGCAACTGCATCTCGTAGATGCACTTTTTCATTTAAAGTACATTCAATGTTAGTAATAGAAGGATACTCGCGTGAGAAGATTTCAACAAAAACCTGGAGAAATTTCAGGAAACATGATGCATCCGAAACCCTAAAATTGAGCAACTTTTCATGCTATTGACAACCTGCACAATTTAATTAGAACAAATAAACTTTCCGTGATTAGAGTAGGTTCTGGATGGTCATTTAGGGCCACGCCACAATGAACTATGAATTCTCACCATGCTTGGTGACGGCGAACAGCTTCCTCGCGGACGGATCGTTTTCTATCATCAAGGGCTTTCTTTATGGCTTTCAGCACCTGGAAGTAAGTCCTCATATTCTTGTTAAAAGACCAAGGAAAAAACTATTTACTTGATCATAGAAGTCAGCACATCCACATCTCAGTTGGAGGAATCTTTTACATAATCACCAATATCATCACTTGCATTTCCCAGACAGGTTTTCGCGAACTCTTGCTTTCCCAAAAGTGGGTGCTCAAGAAATTTACCATTGTCACCTTTTAAACTTGGAGAAAATGAAACTGTGACTAGCATTAGCAGGAACCAAAAGTATTTTAACATGAAATTATTAAGAAAGTTAAAACAAGTTTTGTAAGACAAAAAGCAGAAATTATGGACCATTTAAAAGTGTACAAAGTAAGAAGAAACTAAATACAACAACAGGACTGACGATGTACCCGACATTTTAGAAATATCTCAAGACTTACACTTTTACTGGTGACCAGTCCCTGAAGACGAACAATACCATGATATTTTCCAAATATCAATAAAGATGGAAATAGCTTAAAAAACTCAATAAGCCAACTTGGTGATCCACTTAGAACGACTCAAAATTGAAAAAATCCCCATGAAGACAGCTGAGCCTCATGCCATGTGTGTATAACATAATATGCTAAAACATAAGCTGAAAATGTGCGGAAGTGCATGCATGTGTATGTGTGCATTGAAGAAAAACTACATTCTTCCCTATGTTGAAATTTTTTATGGGAAAAGACAGAGTGCCAAGTGCTATCTGTAAAGTTGCTTCTTATTGTGCCTATTCTACGACATGGACGAAACCAAATGCACTCGTTCTGAAATATAATTTTTGGCAGCACCTATATTTTAAGATATTGCATGATTTTGATTGCTTTAAAGTTATCTTTCTTCTGATAATTAAGTGTTAGCCTATGTTATTTATAAATGCTTAGGGAGCTAGAATTTTAACAGGTAGACTCCTGTTTGAAAGGTTTAGTGTTTCAAATAGACACTCATAATCCACCACAATTTAGATTACTAATTGCACCCACAGCATTAGATTACCTGTCTAGGAGACTTGGCTCAATTGAAGGTTGAGTTCAATATCTGGGGCATGCCATTGTAGCCAAAGATTTAACTGCTAACATGGCACATGATAGGGCTATGTGGAAACAAAGAATCCATGTATCCGACCCCGGCTCTGTGGAAACAAAGAATCCATGTAGCCGACCCCATCTAGTATGTCAAAAGGCTTAGTTGTTGTTGTTGATGCCATTATAACCAAAACTAAAAATCTTAGGTAATTAAGCAAGTTTCCTGAATAATGTTTTGTTTCTTTGCTTGTGGAAGTAGAGCATAGGCTCAACCATATAAACCTGGTGTTCTTTTTCTTTTGCTATCTTTATATATTAATCTAAGCACTATCATGATTCTCAACCCTTTTCGAGACAAATCATATTGTAGTAATAACTAATGCAGATAGTAAATAAATTGGGAGAAGCTGACAACGGAAGCTGCACAGTGCTTTCACGTTTCGACAATTACAAGGTTCTTCCTCCTTGCCTCATTAAACCTTTTGCACTTCCCAAAATATTCGTGATCTGTTGTTTCATTTACTCAATCTTATTGCTGACTCGCCTTTCCCAAATGTTTCAGCTGAAAAGAATTGTCGGAACGACTGCTTCAAAGAAGATGGTATCTTCCACGAAGAACACTTTTGTCTTCTGCTAGCCGTTTGATTTTCATTGGTTTTTGTATACAGGTCATGTAAGAAGGAAACTCCATCAATCCCATAGGAAAATCTGCTTATGTTCCTCTTTCCTTATCAATTTGTGGCAATGGTGAACCACTGACTACTGTAATGATAGAAATGGATGATGGCAATAGCTATAGCATTTGTAAGTAGTGTTCAAATCCTAATGTTAAAATACGATTTCAGATCTGTCTGTGTGTGTGCGAGTGTGTGTTAGTCTGACGACACTGTTTTCTGCTCCGAAGTTGAAGCAACTTTGTGGTTGTTCATTTGAAGCCGCAAGGCAGGGGACCAAGTCGTGTTGCTCCTTAATTATTTTAATTTCAACAAGTTTCAAGCGTGAATTTGTGGTTTCCATTTCAAACCGCAAGGTGGAGGACCTCTACTTTTCTCCACTTACAAGATTAGAACTCGAGGCCTAGCCTAAGAGGAACAAGTGCCGAACCACTTTGAAGCAGCTAAACGTTGTTTGATGTCAAAATTGATTTGTAAATTAGTGTTAAAACGCATTCCAATCAAATTGATGCCTTCGTGCGATTGACAAATTTATTTTTCTGTAAATTTTTATAGTATTAAATATCGTGGCTTGTAAAAAGAAGTCATAGCACAGACCTAGTGAGCGATAAAATAAATTTGTAAATTGCTACTTTAAACACATACATAAATTAGATGCTATATGCATCACACATTTAGAAATATATATCGATTCTTCCGTTTCTTGTATACCACTTTATTCCTGATGTCCCAAAATAACCAAATAACAATGTGAACACCAAAACCCCTCCCTCTCTCAAGAAGAGAGAGAGAGAGAGAGAGAGAGAGAGAGAGAGAGAGAGAGAGAGAGAGAGAGAGAGAGAGAGAGGGGGAGAGAATAATCCATGTGTATTACTCATCCATGTTCAATCTTGAAGATCAATTGTTGAGATTTCTAACTTAAAAAGCAAATAATACTGGATGCATTTAAGGCATATGCAAAAAGCATGAAAGTTCTCTTTTGTTTTTTAAATTTGAATTTCAACTCTTGATCTCACAAATCCAATGATTGAGATCTTTGAGAATGTTTAAGTATGAATGGATGTACGCACAAACTAATTTCTCTCTATATGTATATGTGTGTATATATAGAGAGATGACTAAAAACGGCTTAGTTTTGCATTTGCTTTTCGTTAGCATATCATTCTAAATTTAAACACGGATTTCATTAGAGTGATTATCAATCCGAAAGCTAACCTGATGTTGACCTGTTTCTCAGCCACTCGATGCATTTTTTTTCAACTTCCTACTGCAACATCGCGACTCGCTGCCCCCCAACACAAATAGATGGGCATGACCTTGCCGAATGATATCATAGTAAATTCCCCTAAAATAATTAATATTTACAAATGGAAATGTCAACCAATGTTTTTCACTCAATACAACAATCTTGCAATCTATGAGAACCATATCATACACATAGTTCGTGTCCTGTGTCTTTATGGATGACTTCTCTGCCTTTCAGGCGCTAAAGATCAACGAATATGCAAGCACAGCAAGCAATAGCTCACCTGTTAGGGACACGAGATGGAGGTCATGAGTTCGATACCCAGGGGTATGCATCTCGCTTCCAATTGTGAAAAAAATGATCAATGAAAAATGCATAATAAAGCACCAAATAAGCAACAGATGCACCAAGAGTAAGGGATGTCTAAAACATGGTCGGTGGCAGGACTCACTATCTCCCTGGCCTTATGATGTGGTGCCAACTTAATGAATCCTCCTTATCAGGTAAAAGAGTAGTTGTAGAGAGCAATGATAGATTGTGGTATGAACCAAAATTATTGTTAAAAGCCTATGCTTACCTACCATAGTTAGGGATCACATTATTAGCCTGACCCATGAGACCACGAACCACGACCCGGCCCAATCCAAATGGAGCGGTCTCACCTGTTCTGACTGGGATTGGATTCTGGATCGTACACAAACACACACACATATATGTGTGGAGAGAGAGAGAGAGAGAGAGAGAGAGAGAGAGAGAGAGAGAGAGAGAGAGAGAGAGAGAGAGAGAGAGAGAGAGAGAGTAAAATGGGCCGCAGCCACCCAAAAACATCTTCAACGTGACCACCGTAATCTTAATCTAATTTGGAAACTGATTAGGAACTTTGCATGATCTTCACTACCTTTAGGAACTAAAGTTTCAGCTCAAGGAATTAAAATATTTCAATTTCCTTCCAATTATTTATATTGGAGATTCCATGCCATTACCTAATTAAAATAAGCACTAAAATTAGTTCATCACCACTTTCCATCTACACCCACAACTCATTTGGAATCATTGCCATTCTTTTCATTGCACTATGAACAAATATCTTATATAAAGCGCTCAAAACTTTCAGAAAAGCATCTTCATTAAAGCCAAATGCAATCTAATGATTTTGATCATATTTAATTGGCCACAATGTGATCATAATCGGTGAGCATAATGCTGAAGTAATTTATAACAATAGGAAATAAAAAAGATTGTTCGAGCACCAAATTTATGATTTGTATATGTGTGCCATGGGCCCGGCCCATGCTTCTACTGGTATACATTATGGGTAGGGATGTGCATAACTCAGTTTGGTTCTTGGAACCAAACAGAAATAACCAAACCCAAAATGGAGAATTCAAGGATCGAAACCGAACCGAATAATAGACATAACCAAACAGAAAGTCTGCATGTGACGCCCTTGAGCCGACCACACCTAGTATGCTAACAGGCCTGGTTAAGAATAAGCCGATGCTCCCAATTTATTTTATCCTCTATTGGTGTTACTCCTAATTTATTTCTAATAACCTTATTATGTATATGGTTTTTACTTATGTGACCGCTCATCCATCTTAACATCTTCATTTATACTACAGCCATCTTTTGCATATGTTGATGATTAATTGCCTAACACTCATAACCATAAAATATATGAGAAACTAGATGATGAAAATATTAAAAGAGAAAGATCATGCAAATTATCTTTGAGGTCAGGCAAAGTTAAGTAGCTCAGACCGGGTTGGGATGGGCTTACTCTAAACCCGATCTTGCCCTACCCCACTTAACATGTGGAGTGGGTGGTTCTCAACCCACCTAATAAGGGCTGTGGGTCGGGTACCCGTGGGCAGGGTGGAGCCTATCAGCCTACGTGAAGTGGTAAGTTTCTATCCAAAAGATTCACATTCTAGGCGGTCTTCTGTGAATGCAAATTACTAAGGTAGTTAAACGTAAATTTCACTTCATTCATACTAGATTAAGCTCGGAAAGAATTATTATCGACTCGGCTAGAGTCAAGCTTGAGCCAAGCTCAAGCATCATGAAGCTATAATATGCCAAGCATGGACATCCCTGTGTGTAGCTTGAGATGAGCCAGAACGAAGCTCGAGCGAGCTAGAACCGAGCTTGAGCTGACCATGAAAAGCAAAATCTTTTAGCATGGACCAAGTAACCTACTGTTTTAACCATGGGCTATGCAGAAAGAATGGATAATATTATTGCAAGTTTTTTAAATGTTTATTTTATGAAATTGGAGAGAGTCAAACACCTCACTCTGTTGTATAGTGAATCCACTCCTGCCCCATACTGGTCTGGTTTTAGGCTCCTTGCTTGGATCAAGCAAACGATTGCGTCGTTAATTCGATGGACTGGCCTTGATGGCCCCATTGGGCCATCGAAAATACATAAGGAGCAGACCCACACCATATGAGCTGTGAGTGGGCTGGATGATTGTGGAGCCTTGGTTGCACCCACCACCTGAGGTCAGAACTAATAAAATCCTGCATTTTATTTTCCAAAAGTTTTATATTGTCATTTAACTGTCAATGGCATCTTCCAGCGAACAAAACCCTAGTGGTTTATTCTTTGTCACATAGAACGAATAAATAAATAATTATTTTTTAAATGGCAACTGCTATCCATCCTGCATCAAGTCACAAATGAACTTGGAGTTGACCAATTGAGAGCTGGGCTCGATATCAAATATCACAATTATTCGATTTTTTATTTTATTTTAATGGTAAGTGGATATGTTTTGTGTCTAATCAGGTCGTGTTACTTGAGAGTTTTGGACTAAGACTTCGTCTTGAAAACAAAACTAATATCCAAATCCGGATATAGTTGGATCCTCTTCTCATAACGAAATCTACTTAATTGATCCTACTCACTGTGTTTGTCAAAGACTGGATATATCTGTATTGAACCTATTTTCAAATCCAAATAGTTGGATGCTATCCAAAACCATATCCGCATGCTAATTGGATCCAGATATAGATTTGACCTCTTGAGATATCTAATGAATATCTGATAAATATAAGATATTTTGGTGTGTATTCTGCAGTCTGAGCGATAACTCATCTCGGGGCTTGACTCGCAAGTTGTAAGGCGTGAGTTCGATACCCGGCGCGTGCATATCTGGCTTCGACTTCCTCATTGTTAGAAAGAAAAAATCCATATACTGTGCATAGTTTCGAATCTAAGTTACTACAGTTCGATACCAGGATCAAATCCTAGATCCCAACCGATTGTTCAACTATGGGAATCGTTGGATTTGGTAAAGAAATATGGAACCGAATCCGAATCGTTTACTACTCTCGGATTCTCTTCAAGATTCCGACAGAGACACGCTTTTGCCATGTCATCACATACATGTGTCCACGTGACCAAAGGGGCCTACTAGAAATGGCGAAACAGATGACGGGCCCGCCAACATGGGTCCTACCAATGTCAGCTCCCTCTTGTTTTCTTCTCCTATAGAAGAAAACCCTCATGAGACCCAACTCGACAGTCGACCGGGGACGAAGATACACGAAATTCCGGTGACCGGAAAGCTAGCAGAAAGAAGGGAAAAAGCACAGGAAGAGGAGGCCGTAGCCACCGGAGGATCCAAATGGACCCCTGCCGGTTCGCCCGGATCACCGTCTCTGGCCTCGCATTGAAGATCCCGCCCACATTGCCGCCGTCGCGCTCCGTCATTCACCCCTCGGCTTCAGCTCCTGTTCCGGCGTACTTTTGCGAGATTCGTCTCCGCGGATTCCCGATGCAGTCGATATCAGTACCGATCGTCTTGGCGGACGCTCTTCCTCCTGACGCAGCCTATCCCTCTGTCAAATTCCACCTCGATGAGGCCGACGTCCGGCGACTCGCCGGTCGCTGGTGGTTGAGATCGTCCGGATTGGCTTGCCTCCGTGTCTCGGTTTATTCGGGTCGGAGCTGCGGGACGTGCAGTGGGGCGGGTCCCGCAAAACTGGCGGGGCACGCGTGGGTGGAGATGGATCTGGAGGGCGTGGAGGAGCGGGCGAAGGTGTTCCGGAGCGGTTGGATCAAGATTGGGAAGAGTGGATCGACGGCGGAAGAAGAAACAACCCGACTTCACCTGGTGGTTCGGGCCGACCCGGACCCAAGATTCGTTTTCCAATTCGGTGGCGAACCCGAGTGCAGCCCTGTCGTGTTCCAGATCCAAGGAAATATCCGGCAGCCGGTATTCAGCTGCAAGTTCAGCAACGACCGGTACTCGAAATCCCGGTGAGATCCCGTTCATGATCTCTCTTGATATCTTTCCTGATTTTCCCTCTTCTTTCTCTTTTCCTTTTGAGATCTTCGTGCTCTTTTCGTACTTCTGGCGTATCGTCTTTCTTCGCTTTCTCCTTTTATGTTTTTACAGACGGTTGACGGAATGACATTTTCCTCATTCTGCGACCGTTCCGGCGGCTTCACGTCGCAGTCTGCCGGGTGGTCTTTCTGTTATTTCATTCGTGTTTGGAACGTGCAGATCATGACGTGAACCGCATGGTCGCTATTTCTGAGCATCGGCACCAAACTTGCCGTCACATTTGGTAGATCCAATTTTCCACGTTCAACATATATTAATTGTCTGACCTGTTTTGACGTGACCTAAACCCATGAGAATGGCAAACTTGTTGGGGCTAGGTTCAAGAGCTGAGCTGGTCTGGACTCGTCTCGGTTTGGTAATTTCGGGTCGTGCTGCTCATTCATGTTTGCACACGCACATGTTGATGGTTGACAGTTTTACATTTTCAAAGACTTTGCGTTCGATGAGACTTTCATCTTTTCGTTTTATAGTTACAACAGGAGGCTGAAGCCTAACACAGACCCATGCATGCACGCCCCCGAAATTGAACTCATCACATTGCTCTGTGGGAGTCGGGGGGTCCTGCCAGATTAGCTATCGCTCTATGCTCGTTCTTTTCCTACGCACACCGACCCTACAATAGCTTCACAATTAACCAAATTTCTTCATGTGTTGGGTCTAATGGTAGATTGGTTTATATGTTACTACCATATGCTATCTGTGAATTGATCTGATTATAACTGTTTAAATTAATGCAATTACCAGATACTAAAATGGTAGTCATCCAAATGCGTTCAATTGGACGGATAGGATCTGACCTGAGCTTGTCAGCTGTTGGAATTGCGTGTTCCCACCGTCCGTAGCAACTCAATTATTTATGTCGAGGAGCACCATACTAGAAACCCTCCAGTGTAATGCTTTTTCAGCATAACAAACTATTCATCACAATTATGCGCATCCTATGAGTTTTAATTTTATGTATTATTGAGTTTTAATGATCTCGTGGGCAAGATTATAACTTTTATAGATACATGACTTCGCATATTGCAAATGTATGTATATATACACACACGCAGTTGGTAACTTGGTAAATGCAAATTGATGCAAATAGCTCTTGAATATTCCATAAAAGCAGATGAATGGTTCAAATTAAAACAATGTACTGTTAATCATAACCATTCATCTCTTTATTTTGAATAGTTAGATGCCGTGGTCTTCACACAAACCGGTTTGTTTACCAGCCTCTCTCTCTCTCTCTCTCTCTCTCTCTCTCTCTCTCTCTCACAAACAAAAAAGCCACAAACTTTATGACGACCCAAGAACATTAATTAAGTTCTGCAAACCAAGCTCGAAACTCACTAGGACAGACCATCTAGTCAAATGAGCGCTTGCTTTTTAGTCATGTTAGCTAGAGATAGCAATGGGGTGGTCACGATAGGTATACCTATACCTTGCTTCATACCCAAACCTCAATTTCGTGTCCATTACCTGCTCCATTCCCCGGCAGAATGGGTACAGAGTTATTTTCCTCCTGTGGATAATGGGGGTCATAAGGGGCGCATCATACCATCACATTCTTGATAAGATTAATAAATTAAATGCATTTTGGATTAAAATCAAAACATTTATATAGTCTCAAATAATTGAATTTTTTTAATGTAAGTGGTTCAGATTCAACATATAAAATTCTTGGGTTTGGTTGAATGGCCTACTTGAACTTCATCCAGGGTACAGTCAAACCGGGTAATATCTGTCCTGTTCATCGGTTGAATCAGGTCCCCACAGGTTGGACCAATATTTCCATCGCTAATGCCAACAGAGTTATTATGCTAGATGAGTCTCGAGCAGAGCTTGGCCGCGCAAATAGCGGCTCCGTCATTGTGCAGCCCATTCATCTCAATGGTAGGCATAAGTTTGTGAGAGCTCCCATACAACCATTCATTACATACCAGCAAGATTGTGCATGCTATAAAAAACAAACTTCATGGTTTTGCAGATTATTCTAAAGAGATTAGTAGATTTAAGTTCAGTTACTGTTAGAGTTTAGATAAGTTTGAAATGCTCTAATGAACCTGTAATATTAGCTCTCTGCGTGCAGAAACCCCAATTAGCAGCAGCAACAGCTGGTCAAGATTAAGATCATTCGGAAGTGATAGAGAAAGGCCGAAAGAGAGGAAAGGATGGATGATTGTCATACACGACCTCTCTGGAGCACCTGCTGCAGCTGCATCCATGGTTACGCCGTTTGTGGCATCTCCGGGTTCAGATCGAGTCAGCCGTTTAAACCCAGGTGCATGGCTCATTCTTAGACCCAATGGTCATGCAGGGGAAGGTTGGAAGCCGTGGGGTCGGCTCGAAGCATGGAGGGAACGTGGAAGCAGCGAGGCACTTGGATACAGGTTTGAGCTCACCGATGGTCCGGTAATTGCTGAGTCGAGCATTAGCACAAAGAACGGTGGCAGGTTTGTGATCGATACTACCACAATTGGAGTTGATCGATTCATCAATTCTTCGATGAATAGTCCACGAAACAGCACAGAGCTTGTGCCTTACAGAGGCTTTGTTATGGTTTCGACTGTAGAGGGAGAAGGGAAATGCAGCAAGCCTCACGCACAAGTTGGGTTGAAGCATGTTAAGTGCATGGCAGATGCCGCAGTCTTCATCGCCTTGTCGGCTGCCATCGACCTCAGCATGGATGCTTGCCGACTCTTCTCGCAGAAGTTGAGGAAGGAGCTTCGCCGTGGGCAGCAAGACATCAATTGTTAGTAGATCATACATCTCCATCACCCTTGAATTGAGAGCACATAACTATCAATTGGCTACAAATCTCATCTCGAGATTCAGTTGGCCAGAGCTTTGCTGTCCACTGATCTTTTTGTTGTTTCGGATTCAATTTTGTATTCGAGTGATTTCAGTGTTGTATTTGGGTTGTTTGACTCGGCCAAGAGAGGTTAAAATGCTATCTAACAAATATACAAGTTTATGTAAAAATGTAAATACATTTTGTGTGTATTCTCAAACATGATGATTATAAGGTATGAGAAACTGCCACAACAAGCCTTTTTCCCATACTACATGGGGTCAGATACATAGATTCTTTGTCTCTATATAGTCGTATCATGTGACACACTAGCAGTTAACTCAATATAAACTATATAATTCTTTATTATTTTTTCAACACTTTTGTGATCGGCCTCTCTCTTTTAACATTTTAACAATTTAGTTTTTCATATCTTTTTATAAGAGTCATTTGATTGTCTTTCTACATATCCAAACCAACTTAAATGATTTTCTCTCATTTTATCCTCTATTGGTGCTACTCCCAATTTATTTATAATAACCTCATTATATATATGATCTTTACTTATGTGACCGCTCATCCATCTCAACATATTCATTTCGCTACAATCATCTTTTACATATGTCCATGATTAATTTCCAACGCCCATAACCATAAAACATAGAAGGTATGAGAAACTAGATGATGAAAATATTAAAGGAGAAAAATCATTAAAAATATTAGAATAAAACAATAAAGAATGTTCAAGCTCTATAAAAGAGGAAGAATAAAAAATTATTGGAAGGAAATAATAAAAAATGATCGAGCTCTATGAAAACAAAGAATTATGTAGACAACCTCATTTAGTATGAGAAAGGCTTAGTTGTTGTTGTGATTGACTCGAAGAATGTACCAACCACATTTAGTATGAGAAACGCTTCGCTGTTGTTGTCGTTGGTTTGGTGAAGGAAGGTTAAAATGCAATGTAACATCAGACATGTTTTGCTAGGTAAGTGAGTTCAGTTAATTTCATGAAAGAAACTCAACTTAATTTAAGGAAGTTGAATGGCTGAAGTATTGGTTTCTATTGAAGAACTGAACTCATAAAATTCAATATGCTGTCCACCCATTTCCATAAATAAGATGAAATTACTATTTACATATCTGATGTTGCTTCAACAATGAAAACTAAATGAATAGCCATAGATAAAAGTACTGTTGCAAATATTACTTATGTGAATTCTCCGCTTAGAACAAGTGATGCATGTGTGATGTCTCTGGCAGCTCTCCAGATCTCATGCTGAACAACCTTCCATGATTCCATGGACTTTGAACTCTTGGCTTCGTGAATAGCATCTACCATCCCAGGGAAGGAATTCGATCCATAATCATTATGCCTCGATGGTGCATAGATCTGTATAGTTTTTCAATCAACAATTGGGAAAATCAATAACTGCCAAGCATCTAACATACCTCTAAAACTAATCCATTTAACAAGTAATTATTAATATAAAAAAGACTCACGAACTTAAGGATCTTGGAGTTCAGTTCCCTGAGCAGAAAGGACACCTACCAGATGTTTGTACCAAGGTCTTCCAAACAGCCCATGTGGATCTGTGAAAGCTCGTTCTGCCATCATCAATCTATCATTCAGATCTCTTACTAATGGCGTATGCTTCCCAGTCCACTTTGGAAACCACCCATCTCTACCCAACTCCTGCAATTTCCATAATGAATAGAAGCATCGAAAGCAATACATCGACCTTGACTTGCAATAGAAACCTAGGGCATCGCACCGGCTTCGACCTCCCCGTTGTACCACGAAGGAAAAAAAACTGAAGTACATTATCGTATCCGTTGCACGAATCGAAAAATAAGTGCATCACTTAAGATAAGTTGGAGGGTATAATTTGTTCTAAGTTGATGAGAAAAGATGAAACATGTCATATCGTTTCTATCACTTCATTCATTCTAAATCAAGCTCTAATTAGTCCCTATTAAGAACACAAAAAGGCCAAACCAAACAAAGGACACTGCTTTAGTTGAGTGTGCTTTAGTTGGTAACTTGATTATCAATCACTTCATTAATGTATAAATTATCCTATTTTAAACTTGGGCTGTGAAATTACAATTTTCTCTCTATGCACACCCACCCACACATACAACACACGCATGCACACACACACACATTGGGCATGAAACTCATATTATCTGTAGTTTATTGCAAAGAGCATCAAAACCATATTCCAGTCTAGAGAATACGGGTGCAAGTGAGCCGAGCTGCTCACGAGCTACTTGAGCTTCTCTTGAGAAAAACCTGAATCCCATTTGAATCTTTTCAAGCTCAAGACAAGTTCGAGATTTAAGTACTCGGCTTGAGTAACCTGCGAGCTCAATTGTTTCTTTATAATATTTAAACATAAATTTATTTATATCTTAAAAGATGGTAGAACAAAAGTCCTAAACGTGATACACGAGCATTAAACCTTAAGGTTAGTAGTTTCAACTTCAAGCTAATTCACAAGCTCGAACGGATTTGAATCATTTGAGCTCTGAGTTCTACTAGGAGCCAAGCTTAATTGAGTCAATCTTGGTTGCACCAAGCTCAAATGACCCCAATGAACCGAGATCAAGTTGCTCGAGCCTAAAGAAAGAAGCTAAATCGAGTCGAACCAAGCATTTTTCTTAACAAGTTCGGTGGAGCTTGTCTCTACTTGAGCTAGACTCAGCTTGATAAATACACCCATAGCAGTGAGGAAGTCGATCTAAATTATGCATCAAATAGAGGCTGCAATAACACAGTGACAACAACAACAGCAGGGAGACAAGGTAAATATAATAATGTGCTGCATGTTTCCGATGGCAATTTAAAATATGAAATAAATATATGTATAACCATGCTCTTATTAATTAGTAATAATTGCCACTGGTTTAAATAATTCATAATGTGTAGAAATGGATGTATTTATTTATATTTTCCCCACCTCATTGGTAACATCAAAGTGGGGACAGGTGGACGTATTTCCATTGATCATAAATTGTGTGCACAAGTAAGTACTTTATAATTTATTTTTATTTTTTATTAAAAAAGGAGACCGAAGCCTAACACGCACACCCACATATGCACTCTTAGGAATGGAACACTCCACCAGCAGCGCTAGAACGCCCTGCCGTTGAGCTAAGTATCTGGGTGCACTTTATAATTTATTTGGTGGCTTAGCAATGACTCAAAATTTCATCAAGCGTGCATGTGACATCAAATGCTAGCAAACAAAAAAGAAGCCAAACTTACAAAGCCAACCTACTACAGCTTTATCTTCAAGCAAGCGTGCGCACTGGCTATGCACACAGGCTAATTCATTAGGGAGGTCAATGGATTGGATACTCTGTTGAGTCAGATAACGTATCCGAAACCATGCCCAATTAGTATTCAGGTTCGAATTTGGGTCTTTGATTTATTCATAAGATACCCAACATCCTAATCCGATTACGATGCCTATTTGATTCAACTTCCCTTGCATAACCACATCTAGATCCGGCTCCAAATCCAACAAGTCAATAGGCCAACCCTTTTACATGTCTCTCTCTCTCTCTCACACAAAAACAAATAAACACAAAGTCACATATATCAAATTTGTTTTCTAGTGATGAATTAGGAATTGCAATATATTTATTCAACTAAATTTCTTTTCCGCTACAATAAGTCTTTTAGTTACATTTTCTAATGCTGCAAGAAACTTAAGTTTGTTTTCAGTTGCGTGCAGTGCTCTCAATTACTTAATTTATAATTCAAACTTCACATGCACGCACGCGTACACACACACCCTCATGGTCTGGACTAGGCTTTGGCATTAGTACAGACGTGATGCCTTCAAGAATTAAACCATGACTACCCTTATGAGGGTCATAAGCACATACATTCAAGAATTTAACCTGTTGTAGATGTGAAAATTTAACTCAAGCCTATGTAGAGACTTGAAATAAACTTCTCAAATCTACTTCGTTTGCGCGAGCATGCCAACTAGTTTTCAAAACTAGTAAAGTTTATAAATCTGACTTGTTTGACGATTGTGTCTAAGCGAGATCTTGTCACCTTAGGCCTTCTTCAATCGACGCTCAAGGGTCCGCCTAGGCACTTTGATGACTCATTTGTGCAGGTGTGATTTCAAATCCACTTTAAGAAAAATCTTAGAGACTGATCAAATTCGTGCACTTAAGTGTTTTGAAAACAAATTTGGCCAAGTTCTGAAAAACAAAAACTGGTTCTGTTTTTAGACATTGTTTTGTGATTTTCTTTCAGTGTCTTTGGAATCTCCAAAAATCAGGAAAAAAACATTGTGAACAGGCATAAATATAAAGATTATGAAAATATTTTTATTCTATTTTTTAGAGCGATTATTCAGAATTAAATCCGGGAAGTGTCTTTATTCAGACACTTAGTACTGTTCTGTCAGAGAAATATAGAGACCGAAAGAAAGGTTTGTATCTCAGTGGACAGAGCTCCGATTTTGTATACTTAGTCTTGTTGAAAATCTATAAATGTCAGCTTTCCAATTAACTAAGTTTCACTGAAATTGGACTACTACAGAAAGAGTTTTGGGATAATTACCCAAGCTCTGTTGTAGAAAATACAGTTTTGATAGAGATGGTTCTGGATTTTCCCAATTTTACATACTTTTAATTACGTGGTTGCACCACCCTAAATTCTTGAAAATTTTATCCTATGTGGGCTTCTTTGTGTAGATAAAGTGTTCCAAATTATAGGTCAATCTGAGTAGAAATGAGAAAATTAAAATTAAAATATCAGACGTATATAGAGATGCTGAAAACAGTTGTTCTGTGTTTACAACATACGTGATGTAACTTACCCGAAATTAAATGACATAACCACAACAAATACAAAGTAAACTGCTGAAGGGAAATGAATGTAAAGATATGTATTAGCTTAAGCATAGAGGGGGTTAGGAGTTATAGGAGTTTTATAAAATATAAAGAGGTAGAATCAAGAAAGCAAACAATTAGAATGCATAAGTAGAAAATAAAATTTGCAGCATATCTATTTGCTATTACAAAATAGGGGAGAGACAAAGCTCCATTATTACAACTCCTTTCTTGAATTGAATATTAAGAGGAGAATCAAGATTAACCAAGGAAGAAAATACTTACTTAATCGTCTCTAAGAACAAACGGATCCACAAGAGGATCGTTTCCTTCCTCTCTTGGAGACACCCTCTCTTCTTCCTCTCTTTTCTCTTTTCTCTCTCTTTTTTTTCCTCTCTCTCTAATTTGCAGTACCTCCCCTCTCTCCTAAGCTCTCCCTCTCTCTTCCCTCACGTTTTGGCAAGTCCCTCCAATGTGCAAGATGCTAAAAATGAGTCCCCTATGACCTCTATTTATAGGCCAAGGGGGGTCTCTAGGGCTTTCTACGATGTGGAGTGGATAGCCTCTTGATCCAAATCCAATCCAAGCTCCATGATCATCTCACATGACCTTCACATGGTTCCCTAGGTCTATGTAAACCCAACACATGCAACCCTAGGTGGGTCGGTTTGGTCTTAGCTCGAGCCAACCTAACTTTGATCCCATCGTTTAGGTAGGCTTTGGGTTTAATTGGGTAGGGGCGGTTTGTATTTAATCAATAAAAGGGAGGAAAAATGGACCGACTATGATGGGTTCGGTCAAGGATATGTGGCTAGGTAAGGTTATGTTAATGTGGTTCAGCCAAGGCGTGTAGGGTGAAGATGGCTAATGTGATTCAAGGCCATTCGGTCTAGTCAATGTAGCTTGATCAAAGCTAACCCATGGGTCACAATTAGCCTACATAAATTGGGTTTAGGCTTGGTCAATTCAAATAGGTTAGGTTGGTGAGATTTTTCATTTGGATTAGCCTTTAATATTGCCTTTGATGGTGCCATGCCTTGACTTGATTCGTGCCTTGGGTCTTCCCTTAGTGTATATAAATTGAAATCATGCTTTGTTTGGGTCCACCTGAGCTCACTCCTTGCTTGAACCTTCTTTAACTGCAACCTTGATCCTCGCTGATTTTTCGGAGTGGAGGATTTGGTTTTATCCCTATTTATGGTTTCAAATATTTTCTTATTTAAAACCATTTCATTTTGAATATTTGAAAATATTGAGTTTTGTCAAAATCTTTAAATATTCTTTTGAAAACAACTCAATTCTATTCCTAGTGTTTGTTTGTATGGGTGACTTGCTTTTTCTCAGTGAGTTAGTTTTTACCATTTCAAACACTTTAACTCTTTATTGGGTGTAGGGTATCAAACTACTTTAACCCTGAATGGGTGTAGGGTATCAAACCACTTTAACCCTACATGAGTATAGGGTGTCGGACCACTTTAACCCTTGATGGGTGTAGGGTCCCGGATTAAGACTCTTCTTAATCGAGTGAGTTTTTGAGGCCTGATTTGGATCTGATTTGATTTTAAAAGGTTTTTTATGTATTTGACATTTAGCAAACATGTTTGGGTTTGGTTCCCAATGTATCATTTATATTTGAAGAAAATTGTTTGAAACCATCATTTCTTTAGATGTAATCATTTGAATAAGCAGAATCCTGCCAATTTAGGCTTGAGGGCAAAGCAATCATTTTTTTGGCTCTTTGTGAAAATTTGATTTTTCTGAGAGATGTGCAATTTACCTTCATTTTGAGGTTGTCACGAAATTTTGGTGTGAAAATAAGTTCGTTTAAGGTGTCTTCATTTGAAAACCCTTAAAAGACCCAAAACCGCGATTTTTTCTTAAAAAGTCAAAATTTCTAAAAGACCAAATTATTTTGAAATTTGTTTTAGGTGTTTACACACAAGTTTTTTCCAATACTAGATGTGGTGGGTGATAATGTACTAATTACATGAAGACTTCATGAGTCACCCGTGCTACTACTATTCTTGTCCAACTAAACTTCGGAGTTCTGATGGGATCAGGTTTAATGTCATTGGTGGTTTTAGGTTGTGGTTGGTGATAACGTGCTAATTATACAGACTGCTTCATGTATCACCAATGCTACTACTATTCTCGCTCAAGCATGCTTAACTTTGAAGTTTTGATGGGATCAGGTTTATTGTCATTGTTGGTTTTCAGGCATTGCTTCTCTTAACTCGAAATATTTCCATCGAATTTCCATCGTTTGTTATTCTGATTACAGCGAATTGCTGCTTGCATCTTGAACTTCTTTCTAAGAGTCAGGTGGGACAAATGATAGTGCCAAAATGGCCTGCCTACCTGTTGCTGCCTTGCACCATCCTCTACATTAGGCATAAAAGTGATTAGATATTCCAATTGTCTTCCTAAATCTCAAACTTCATGTGCCATCCAATGCATTTAGCACCGAAAAAGTAAAGGTGGGAAACCCTCTTCCTTTGTCCAATTTGATACACATACCAACTATTAGGCTGCGAGTGTTTCTACACGCAAAGCCAAGCATTAATGATATTTGCTAACAAAGTTAGTGTTTGGTAATTAAGCAAGCTAACACGGTTCGATTAAGCTCACGCCGAACACAAGCAGGATCATTAGGGTTTATTTATTTCAAATTTAAATTAAAATTAAAGAAATGTATTTTAACTGTCTAAGTTACTTGAGTCGTTCTCTTTGTTATCCCCAGAGAGAGAGAGAGAGAGAGAGAGAGAGAGAGAGAGAGAGAGAGAGAGAGAGAGAGAGAGAGAGAGCATCATGGCAACTTACAGTGTGGTTTTCTCCTTGTTAAATGCAACTGTGAACGGCACCCAGATGGAAACTGTTACTTCAAGTTCGATGGGCACTATCGATCCGAAAATGTGCCATTATTGAGACCAGGCGTTACTTTAGCAGACTTCGGGGGAGAGGTTACCGTGCATGACAAAAAGATTGCAGTTCAGATGGGAAGCGGACTGATGCCTGTGCCTTGTAATGAAAGTCGATGGGGGTCCTGGCAGAGGCCACGGTGCCTGCAAGTAACGAAACTGCTAACTGGATGGAAGTAAACCTTTCTGCCATATAATAAATTCTTGAATATGGCTGATCACTTCATTTTACCAAGAGCAGACAATGGGTTTCTGTCGAAACCATTCACTTGGACTCATGGTAGTTGAACTCTGTAATGTTGTGGTTGTCTCTGTGGAGCAAGTTTTGGTTAACGTTCCTTGATAGATTAGAGTCCATCCGGTGTAACCCTTCCAGTTCGCATTTCAGTATGTCAATCTTTACCACAGAGGCATTGAAGTCAACAGATTTTAATGGTTCAGTTAAGTGTGTTTAATGTTACATTAATTGGAAGAGACGTCCAAAAGGTTTAAGTCAGTCAACAATTATGTAAGTATAAAAATTTATTGATTGGCTTGAGATCTTTGAGCAAATCTCTTTGACCAATGGTCTCATAGAACATTCAAAAAGAAGACCATTGCCGAAAATATAATGTTCACCAAGTCTTATTTATGCAACAAAATGTTTCTTCCGCGTGTGTATGTATATAGAGAGAGGGGGGGAGACTGTCGATGCATATACTTTGACTCGTCCATCCTCTCATTTTAAAGATTTGAACCATTTGATTTTTAAGATTAACGGTTGAGAACTTTTAAACAAAAGCAAATTGTACCAAATGTATTTATAAAAAATATATTTAAAACTTGAATTTCAACAGCTGATTGAACATTTGAGATCTCTGTTTATACATATCTCAATATATATATATATATATATATATATATATATATATATATATATATATATATATATATATATATATATATATATATATATATATATATATATCCAAAGTAACATGCAAACAACTGGTTATGTTCTGGTTGGTGTATTATGACAACGATGATTCAGTGTATGACTAATGAGTAATGAGGCTGGGTTATGTTGATTGTGGCCAAGAACATTAAACACTTGCTAGCTTTACGCACCCATCTCGCATCACTGGGTCCAGAAAACTTGGTCTTCATTTCATGCATGGACCAGTAGATCAAAAAAGCTATAATTTGATGGATCAGTTGTTGAGTGTGATCGGCCAGCTGTGCTGCCAACTCAATCCTTATTCCTTATCAAGCCATTTCATTCTAAAGGTGGACTTAGACGTGACCGGATTCAAACCAGCTCAATGATTTCAACTAGAACCAAATCAAACTAGTAATTGGCTGAAACAGGAGACAATGCTATTAGACTCGTACTACAAAAAGTAATGATGAAGCATGAGTGAGTAGCATAAGCGAAGGTCAGGATCTAATCCCTCATTAACTGAATTTGTTTCTCAATCTCACTGGTTACAATCCACGTCTACCCAAGTTGACACGAACAAGATCGATTATTTTGAAAAGGTTATTTACTGTTTACTGTAAGAGTATAATTAAAATCAAATGGAAATCGAAAGTACCTCGACAATATTGCATGATGTATTTTCACAAGGACATTCCAAGAAAAATAATTTGAAACTAGTTTAATGTGGTGATACTTTAGGGTAGACAAGTCCAGTTTCAGGTAAACCATTCCGATTCACTTGAAACCAAGAAGTAGAACAAAATCAGGATCAGGATCACTTGAAGTTGAAACTAAAAACTGTGAAACAATATAGTTTTTTTAAATAATAAAAATTAGCAGAATCAGAAGTTCCGGACCCAAACCATGGTGGAGAGGCGTCGACCTATTTGGTTCTGTTTCTGGGTCCCGTTCCCATCAACATGGTTCTATTTCAGTTGAAACCGCTAGCCTTCTTCCGAAGAAAAAATAAGGTTTTTTCTTTTATCACCATGAATCCGTCTAAATCTCCATTTTTTCTTGCAGTTGTCATATTATGAACATAACGAGGTGTGAATGCCGCTCTTCCCGACTCCGAGCATATTCCAGATGCTAGTATGATGAAAATATACTGTTATAGTTTACTTGATTAATAAAGTGTATATATATATCTGCAAATTGCAATAATGTATAGCATAGCGAGCATATTCCAAATGCTAGTCATTATGAAAATATACTGTTATAGTTTACTTGATTAATAAAGTGTATATATATGTATATATATCTGCAAATTGCAATAATATACTACCATGGACATCACATTAAAAGCAAACAAGTTGTTCTTATAAGGGCGATTCTCCTTTATTTATTCACACACACACACACACAATAATATATATATATATGTGTGTGTGTGTGTGTGTGTGTGTTGTGTCTATACGTATTAAAAAAGTCTAATATATTTGTCACGTTACATGCTTGTTATATCTTTATAAAATTTGATCATCCAATCAAATAGATGGATGGTTGTAAACAAAAACATGATTTTATGTTATATATATATATATAGTAAGATCACCATCATTTACTTTTAAGAAATAAATAATTGAGTTAAGAAAAAACAAAAATTAAATAAAGTATAGCAACTACGTAGAGGGTAAGTGGCATCAAAATGATTGGAATCCACGGGCTCCAGACACCAATCAAGACCTCAAGCCATGGTGGTTTGCTCACTTTTTCTGCAAGGATTGTTTAAATTCTTTTATTTTTAAATATTTTTAGGTTAAATTTTTAAATATTTTTTTAGTTAGAACTAGACATGTTAGATTCCAATTAGTCCGAAACTTGAAACCATAATCGAACCGATCCGAGATGGTTTCGGTTATGTTTCTAGAACCTTCAGTTTTGGATTAAGTTCAAAACCGATAAGTATATTAAAAAACATAAAATTTATAGAATAACTTTTTTAAAGAATACGGGAACCAGCGGCTTAGAACCGCTGGTTCCAGTTGGGTTCCGATTTCAGTTTGATAAAAAGTGAAACCGAAAACGGTTCTCGGTTTCGAATTCAGTTCAGGTTTCACCGGTTCGATTCTTCAGGATGCAAACAAATAAAAGCAAGGATAATTCCTTTTATTGACAAGCACAAAATATGCATTCCCCTTTTTTTTTTAACAACGGAGAGGCCGAAGCCAGATGAAACCCTCGGGTATCAAACTCTTGACCTTCATCTTAGTCGACTCTAGGGTTGGTAAATTTTGAACCAATCCGCTGGTGCTCGTCCCTTGCTCATTCGTATTCGGTTCGTTAAATTGTATGAACCGAACATAGAACATGGTATTGGTTTAGCTCGTGAAAATGACAATTTTTTTTTTAGTTTTTACGTAAACTAGGATGTGAAGATAAACTTATTAAGGTCTTAATGTTAATTTAAAGAGTCATTTTTGTTTTAACTTTATCATAAAAAAAAATTTGGCAAATAAAGGGCATTTTGAATTTTGCATTAAAATCACAAAATGAATATAAATAATTAAAAAATAGGTTAGGGTGTTAATTTTTTTATTTCAACAGCATATATATATGTGTGTGTGTGTGTGTAATTTATCTCCTAACTAATATAAATAATTAAAAAATAGGTTAGGTTAATATTTACATTGCTTTATAGGGTGCTGTAATTTATCTCCTAATAGACGTCATAGAACCCATTTCTCTCATGATAGACCTGATAGGACACAGATCTTGACACGAATAAAAAAAGCGTGTGAGATATGTGAGATGAAGGGTGAGGTCATAACCCTGTCCCTTTTAAAAATGTTCAATTAAAAACTAAAACTTTATCATCCACACCTTTGCGGGTTTTCTCCTTTAAAATGTATTTTATATTGCATAAGCTTAGAATCTGTAAGGAATTTTTGAGTCATTTCACGGGATTTTGCAGAGAAGTTGTGGTGATTATGTCTGTAAGAGTCCTAACAAAATATACCAAAGATGCTCTCTCTCTCTCTCACACACACACATACCAGAAACATTTTGCATCCTACCGCATCCCATCAAGGTTCTTTGTCTCTTAAGGCATCATACGCAAGTTCTCAAGAAAAGATTTGATTATAGCGTTTATAACTGGTACTTAGGTGTTAGAAAATCCAAATAAATATCAACCATCCATATTAAGTGATAGATAATTGAGATTTGAATCTATAAAATAAAAATATATGTGTACTTTTTGTAAGTACACTTTATTGACGTGAGTATTTTTGCTTTTGAAATTTCAAATCTCAATTATTAATCACCCATGATTTAAATTTGTTTAGATTTGTTAGCACCAAAGGATGCTAGCATATATCAATTTTTCCCTCTCTCTCTCTATAGAGAGAGAGAAAGAGAAGGGAATTAGTTGACACAAATGAATAAAGACATCCAACATTTTCTTGTTGTATGATTAAAATTTAAGGTGATGATGAAATTATAAGAAAGGTGGAAGATGCAAACTCTATTCAAAACAATTTCAATAATCCAATTAAGAGGTATGAATGTGTGAGATTGTAAAATATAAAATAAAAATAAAAAGTATATGTATAACCACTATAAAAAATACAAATGTTTTTCACTTTTTGTTTTTTAATTTTAATCATTCATGACTCTTGATCGGACGGTTGAAATTGTAGTATTTGTTTTCAATGATTCATCACTCTTGATCAAATGATTGAGATTGTGAGATTTATATGTAATGATTTACATCCTCCAACTTCTCTCTCTATATATATACACACATGCATTTTCATGGCATACTTAACTTCTGTAAATATTTTTCTTTTTAACTTCAATCGTTCATCTCTTTTGATCGAACAACTAAAAAAATTTAGATATCCCTATTCATTTCTAACATTCTCTCTCTCTCTATATATATATATAAATATAAAAGGAAGAAATATTTTTTATTCATATGGCTTTAGAATAATTTTGTAATGAATTTCTCTCAATTGAACATATAGACGAAGATGACTCCGGAACGGTCTTTGTTCCCTTTAGCTAACCGTGTTTAGTATTCACTATGAAATACCCAAACTAGAAGCTGGCCCATTTGCGTGAAAAAACCTTCTCACGTAAAACAGCTGCTTCGATCCTCAACAAGCGACCAGGTCCTCTTCTTGGCCTTCCAACGTGACCGGACACCAGCCTCCAAAAGCAAGCCCCGCCGGGTGGCGGATCTAGAAAATAGTGTTGGAGGGGTGACATATATATTTCATCGTGTTGTTAGGAGGTGCGAAGGATGAATCTTAACCATATATATTCACTGTAAAATATAAGTTTTAGTATAAATTTTCAAAATTTCATACGATCGCCCTCCCCTCCATGTAGATCCGCCATGGCGTTCCCTACACATGCATTATACTCATATACGGTTCCCAAATATGATTTTAACGTGGATACATCTAAAAAATTATTGATGTGTGTATGGAGACAGAAGGTATTGAGTTCGGCTCGAGAAAAACGTCAACTGGACTTGAAGTTTTCGAGCCCGAGTTTAGCTCAAGCTTGCCAGTACTCGACTCGAGAGGCTCATGAGCCTAATTGAGATTTATAATATAATTTATTCATATTTTAAATTTCATTGTACTTGGATCAACCCATATTTATTTAGCTAATCTTGAGCCGAGGTTAATCGACTCAATCGTGGTTAGGTCGAACTCAAATGAGCCTAACAAGCTGAACTTGAATTGTTCAAACAAAACTCAAGCTTAGACATGGCTGGTTCCAGTTACCCCAAATCCTCGAACATTAACTGAACCAGTCTGAGGCCTGCTTCAATTAGGGTTCTAGGATGGTTTTTATTTGAGTCATAAACCACTCCAACCCAGGTAAAACATTTAAAAAATTTAAGTTTAAAAATATCAAAACCGGTGGTTTAAAACTAACAGTTTTGATTTTAGACTAGTTTCAGTTCCATAAAATCCTCCATTCTGGATTTGGTTTCAACCGGTTCTCAACTTGCTTTGGTTCCGGTTCAAGCCATTTGGCCAGATCCAAACTAGTCATATCTACTCAAGCTCGAGCCTGAATATAGTTTCAGCTCGAGTATGAGCCAAGCATTTGCTTGTTGGGTGAGTTGAGCTTGCTCTTACTCGAGCTCAACTAAGGTCAATTACCTTATATATATATATATATATATATAGGTATATCCTAGCACTCTTAGATGCTAGCAAATTTAAACAAATCTCAACCATTTATTTTTTATGATAAATGATTGAAATTTGAATTTATAAAGTAAAAATATAGTGTACTTTTTGTAGTTATACCTTATTTACATAAGCTCTTTTGTTTTTAAAATTTAAAATCTCAACCATCGATAACTTAAAAAATGAATGAGTAAGATTTGTTTAAATTTGTTAGCATTTAAGGATGCTAACATAATATATATATATATATATATATATATATATATAAAGAGAGGATACTTTTTGCACTTTTATAACCTTTTCGTCGTGGGCCGAGTCTCGAGAAGGAATTAGAACTTCACTGAGGCTTGCTTTTCGCTTTTGGCACTTTTGGGCCCCACATCTTCTAAATCAAACGGCTGACTTTGATGGAGCACACAGGAATTCCTCAACCCTGCTGACCCACTTGACCCAATTTTAGTGATCACGGAGCCTGCAAGGACGGGATAAGGATGACACCAAATACCGATAAATATTAAGACTCCTAATCACCGAACCCCATCCTTGGTTGCAGCCTCTGAGTCTGACCTTGTTCCCAACTCACGGCCACATGTTATTGCCCTGCTGGGACCCCTCAAGATCACGAAAATATTTAGTGCTGTTCAATTATTGTGAGCCGGATCCAAGTACTTATCCAGATCCAGTGCAGCTTGAGATGTACTGAGATGGCCTGGTTCCGTTTTGAACCGGTTCCCTTAGTGCGTATCGGCTTCACTTTTGTGCCTCAATGGATTATCATGGCTTACCCGGTGGGTGGGTAGTAGCTTCATCTTCCCTCTCTAAACTCCCTTGGTGGTGTCACACATTCTGGGTTTTCTTGTAGTATCAGAATCCAACCATTTCGAAAGTCTCGGTGTTTCGACTCCAACCGAATCCGTGTAGATGTAGTCAATCGAATCAAACTACATCCATCTTTTGAATTCTCTTGCTTCGGAGCCGTATTTTTAGACATACGTAGATACATACATCGATATGGATCTAGAAACTCTTTTGGGGTGAGACAAATAGCTCTTTGAATGGTTTCAGGTGCTGCTAACTATGTATTATATAACTCATGCATTTTATCATGAGGTATAGACTTTAGTTGATTTTTGAAATTTCGAGTGAGGTGAACACCCCACCTAGGCTCAATGTAGATCCGTCACTATATACAATCACATAATACAGGCACAAATACATACACATATGTTTGTATTTATGTTCATGGCTCGTTTTATCTCATTCATGAGAATTCACACGAATAATGAGCTTGATTGGATTCAAACTGTTTCACATAAACAAGCATGCACACACACACATATATACTATATAATTTAAAATTAGTGGAGCACCAAAATGAGGCTTGTCCCACTAAACATTTCGGGCTTCTTATAAAATGTCCAAACTTCATGTGCACCACAGATCTTCCAATCTGGACATGTTCTTTTATTGGGACCCATTTGCAACTAAGGGAAGATCTAGCTAGGATTAGGTAATAAAAACATCATTAGCAAGAAAAATTTGATTTTTTTTTTCAATAAAAGCCTAAAATTAATTTAAAAAGAAGGCCCCGTATTTTTAATTTAATGCATTTATGAGGAAGAAGGGCTCTGCAATTCCCACAGGCACGGTACTTGAAGAAGAGCGTTGAATTCTTCAAAAGGTGAATTTAAAAAAAGAAAGATGGTGACTCGGATATGGATGAACTCTATTCCTTTGCCTCTTTTCCACGGTACAAAGGCAGACAAAAGCAACCCAAGCAACGGATAATTTCGAATCCAAAAAATGATCCAAATATTACCAACCTTATCCTATGCTTATCTTAGTCAGTTATTTTGGGCCACCAATGGATGGCCCAAGCCCCTACCATTGTCTTCAAACAAGATCCTTTCGTTAATTCATTAATAAATTAATTAATTAATCATTGTTTGCCACTCAAAGAAAGCAAAAAGAGAATTGTTAATCCCTTTCTCCTTTAAATACCATAGTCTTCCTTCGTGTAACCCTGCATTCAAGGTGTTTCCTATGCTTACCAGAGATCAGCAATAGGTGCAACTCGCAGAGTTACAGAGCCTAGAGATTTTTGTGAAGGAGGTTTAGATTGGGTGGTGGTGTGCCAGCCAAGTGATTTGATCAAGAATGGACGCAGTCTGCAACACAGAGACAAAGTTCGCGTTGGGGATCATGGATGAAGTTCGCGAGGACGACGATCTCTTCGACTCACCTACATCCTCTGACAGCCATTCGACATGCTCCAACACATCTTCGGGATCAGATTCCATGGAAGATGCTTCTTCTTCTCCTCCAAACTCTTCTTCACCTTCCAAGATCTCCTTGTCGTCAACTCAACTTGGTGGAGGTCCTCTGTATGAAATGTCCAACCTTATGGCGCAGCTACCCTTTAAGTATGTCAAATCTCTCTCTCTCTCTCTCTGAGGATCCGCTTTTCCTATTCCTTTTGTTTTGTGTTGTATCATGATATAGAATGATCCCCTGTGCATATGATCATTGGCACCTATTGATAACAGTTAGCATCAAAGGGACTGCCAACGTGAGAACCTAAACAATAGATATTTTCCCTCTTAATTAAAATTTATTGCAATACGTCTTTGATCCTTAGAGATGTGCATGTGAATACTTATACATGTATATTACTGCCCTGCAACTCTTGCTTATGGTGCCTTTGATTTTTCAGAAGGGGACTTTCCAAACATTATGACGGCAAATCTCAATCGTTCGCATCTCTAGCAGAAGTGAGCTGTTTGGCAGACATTCCGAAACCAGAGAACCCATACAGCAGGAGGTTGAAGGCATCAAGGAGCTACGGTGGGAATCTGGATTGCCACAGATCTTACCCACCAAGAAGCTCAATCTCAAAGGCTATCTCAAAGAAATCATCACCGAGGAGCTCTTGTGCAGCGTCCCTGATCAGGAGGAACAGTTTCATCTGCAGCAAGCCACCGATTCCTACACAAAAGCATGTCTGAGAGAGCCTCTGCCTCTTAAATCTCAAACCAAGTCATGACTGTATGTGTTGTGAGTCATTTTTAGATCCTTATGTAGATACATTTGCTCGAGTTCAAGAAAATTACCCAACCCATCAAGAAAATTACCCAACCAATGTTTCTTTTTTTGTATTTCTTTTTCAGTTTCTCTTGTTATATTACTTCCACCATCGATGTTGCTCACGAGAATATTTTGAGTTTTTGTACACAAGTGAAAATGAAAATGAGCGATTGATTTCGGCCCTCAACGGCATTGTTGTGATTGCTTTCTCTCTCTCTAACAGCAAGCTTGTCGTGTGCAAAACTCAACAGTAGCAGATCTAATTATTTTCATTAATGGTATGATGGTTGATGAGATGGATGATAACCTTGCCATGAAAACTGCAACATTCGTTTAGAAATGAGGGTTTTGACCAAGATTCTTATCTTTCGAAGTAGAGTTGAGAAGACTCTACCCCATTGCATTATGTAGTGAAAAAACCAGCTAATAGCTAACTTTCGTAATCAACACGTGTAAAGACGAGAGTGACACCTTTTGTTGCTTTTTTGTATCTACATAACATAAGAAAGTATCTAAAAAAAATATAGTAGCTTGTGATAGATGTTTATCATTAACATCCCCATCCAAATCAGCATCAATATAGGCAATTAAATGAGGTAGGGAGAAAGAGGATAAGAATACTCTTTTCAATGGTATGTTTGATCCCCATGATGCCACTCATATGTGGAGTGGTAGGTGCATGCTGAAATTGACTTACAATATATATGGCATGAGTGATATAAGGACGAGTAATGGTTATATATGTCAATGATCCCACATCTTTATGTAAGGAGTGTGATCCTAAGTGTTCACCATACGTAAGTCTCATCCTTTGGTTAGGTGTTTCTAATACTTTATCATTTGTTAGTCCACATCTAACAACAATATTATTAACAAATTTAGTTCAAGAAAAAAAAACCTCTATCATTTATTGTTACCTTAATACCCAAAAAAGTACCATAGATGTCTAAGATCCTTCATTTAAAATACTCTACCAAGGTCTCGTTTAATATTTTGGATCCCGACATCACTCCTTATAATAATCATATCATCTGTATATAGCAAGAGTAACAATTCATATAACAGTATAAACAAAACAGTGTTAGTGTAATAGGTAGTAAAACCATGACATATCATAAACTAAATCATTTTATCAAACCAAGTCTTAGGAGCCTGCTCAAAACCATATAAAGCCCGTTTTGGATGAAGAACTTAGAATTTTTAGAATGTTAAGATGAGGAAGAGGTTCACCTCTTATTTTATCCATCCATTTAAAAACGTATTCTTAACATTCATTTGAGAGATGTTCTAGCTTTTAATTGCACTAAGAGCAATAATAGTCTTCATTGTGGTCATTCTAATTAGGGAAAAAGTTTCTTTATAATCAATTTCATACTCTTGAGAACACTAGCTTAACTTTGTATCATTCTAGGGTACCATCAACATTGGTCTTTATTTTGTGTATTCACCTACATCCTATTGGTTTATTGGTTTCAAAACGTGTTACAATTTCTTATATTAGTGCTTTATATAAGGCATCTAGTTCCTCGTTAATAGCATGAATCTAGTCATGGGATGTGTGAGCATAAATGTCTTGGGTTACTTTATAGATAAAACTACAATTAATAAAGCTCTATGTCTTAGGGAAAAGGTTTCATAAGAAATGAATCTATCGGGGTCCAGAATCCCTATTGGATTTTCTTCGAGTAGGTTCAATAGTTTTCAGTTCTCGTAGTGTAATGTCTTTCAAAAGGAGTTAAAAGCCTAGGAGATATTGATTCATCACGTTTGACTTTCTACATTTTCTTTCGAATTACCTAGAATATCACTTAAAAAGGAATATCTAGTTTCACCAATGGGATTAGTAACTTGATTTTGAAACATAAATTTATTTAAAAAAAACTTAACATCTCTTAACACATAGAGCTTGTCATTGTTGGGATCATAATATCTATAACCTTTTTTGTTTATACCATACCTCAAGAACATACATTTAATTGCATGTGTTTGTTTGTAAATACAAAAAGCATTTACACACAAATACTCTTAATATAGAATAGTTAATTATAAGATTAAAAAATAATTCAATAGGAGAAATATTTTGTAAAATTAACGAAGGCATGCAATTTATTAAATAGAAAGAAGTCATAATGTATTCTACCCAAAGTTTTTTAGGAACTCTACTACATACTAACAAGGTAGTAGTGGTTTCCACAATATACTTATGCTTTCGTTCGGTAATATCATTTTGTTGGAGAGTTTTAGTATATGATGTTTGGTAAAGAATCTCATTGTTTTTAAGATACCTTTCAAATTCATTTGACATAAATTCTTCCATTCAATCAAATCTAAATATCTTTATTTAACAAATTTTTTAAAAACATCATATTTGGCCTCTAATAGATATATTCACGTATATCTAATAGTCATCAATAAAGATGATATAATAGGAGATGCGGGACTCCAAACGAGTGTATAATTTCAAATGGTTTACTTGTAATATATGTTTTATTTGGAAATGAAAGATATTACATTTTGCCAAGAACACAGTCTTTGTAAGAGAAATTTTCAATATTTTTTTATTTCAATGAGACATTCATATCACTTTTGAACATTTAAATGACAAAGTCTTTTATGTCATAGTTATATATTATTTGACAAAACATTAGAATGTTCAAAATTATGCCTATAATCTATTACATAGAGTCCTCCTTCTCTATGGTTGCGTCCAATCACCTCTTTTGAGAGAAGATCCTCAACAATACAACCTGTAGATAAGAAGATGATAACACAACCATTATTTGTTATTTTCAAAAGTGAAAAGTAAATTTAAATTTAATTTTGAAACAATACTAATTTTGGAAATTAAGAAATCTTTGTTTTTAAGATGTCCTATTTTATCTCCTTTTAATTTGGTTTTGTCGACATTAAATACATATGAATCAAAAGGTTTCCTTGTACATGAAGTCAAAAGTTTTTCATTAAAAGCCATATGAAATGAAGCACCCAAATCAAGTAACCAAGAAATCATATATTGAGTGCAATGAGTGAAAGTAGAGCATACCGCACTAATGGTTGCCTTCTCCTTGTCTTCTATTAAGAACTTTGAATCGAAACTTTAAACTTAACATAAATACCTTAGAGCAAGAAATATTCTTTCTTTAATTAATGAAAAAGAAATCCATAAGAGAATCGGGAGACTTTTTTTCTTGTAAATGTTTTCTTCCATGTGGCCTGCTTCCTAATGTTTTTTTTATATGAAGTCAAAAGTTTTTCATTAAAAGTCATATGAAATGAAGCTCCTAAATCAAGTAATCAAGGAGTCATGCCTTGAGTGAAAGGAGTGAAAGTAGAGCATATCGTACTAATGATTGCCTTCTCCTTGTCTTCCATTAAGAACTTTGAATCGAGACTTTAAACTTAACACAAATACCTTAGAGTGAGGAGTATTCTTTCTTTAATTAATGAAAAACAATCCATAAGAGAACTAAGAGACTTCTTTTCTTTGTAAATATTTTCTTTCATATAACCTGCCTCCCAATGCAGGTTAAAGTTTTGGATAAATGCTTGAAAAGTATGGTAAATCTCCAAATCCCTTGAATAGAGATTTCTGTACTTTGGCGCGCTGTTTCATGACCAAATGATCTAATGCATCGCAACCATTTGATTTTTGTAATGGTAACTCAAAAGATGAGGAACATATGCATCCAGGGTGGGATGTCAACATAAGTAAGATACAGATTTATTTTGGAAGGCTCCTTGAAGCAGAACCTTCCTGTACATGTGCAGGGCTTCTGAAGCATCAATTCAGATATGATGCTATCCCTGTTTGTTGATTGCAGAAATTGCTTTTCTACGGCACTGCAGAGAGTGTCAGTAGTACATTGCGACCACATTGGTCGGAGGCAGTACAAGAACGGGCCCGTGTTGTTCAGGCACAAGCTGATATGCTGGAAATTGTTCCACCAGGGACCTCAAAGGGTGAGGGAGTAAGCATGTTGCTGAGCCATCTCGGCAAATGAGGTAAGAGAAATGAAAGAGGTCTATGCCCGTCCGGTTTTTGTTTATGCTGTTGAATCCACTGTTGATTTTGTTCACCTGGAAACTAAGAAGTGCCCTTTTAGTAGAGAAAGTTGGAAGTGGAGGGGTGAGATGCATTAGTCTCTGAAAGCTTTTTTAAAGTGTCATTTTACATATCCGAGATGCACTCCATGGCCTCCCACCCGGGACAACCTTATGTACTTGCTATACACACAGCTTTCTTTTAACATTTTCAATTAATTAATGCCCCCAAAGAAGCTGGCCATTTCCCATACGTGTGGAAAGGGGATAAAAGTAGTAATAAATGATAAAATGTGTATTTTTGTTCTGATTTTCAGTCTCTCTCGTTAGTGCCAAGTTTTGAATGCCATTCTTTCTTTTTATGTTTCATGTTCTAAGCAACAAGTTATTCGCCTACCTTTTGGAACTAAATAAACTTCTAGACATGGTCTAGATGCTTCATCCATGATATACTAAGCAAATAACATGACATTGCTGAAAAGGGACGACCCACCTTTTTTTACCCATTTAGAGTAAGAATAGATTTCCTTATATCGCACCTCCGTCAAAATTTATGTGGAATATCTCCAAGAATGGAGAGAGCAGTTAGCAAGCAGAGATTGACCATTGAAATCAGAGAAAAGTATCCGTCTGAGAGTTTTTCCTTATAAGAGAAAAGCAATGAAATTTTGAGTAAGAAAAAGAAAAGGAGAATCGCATAAAAGGCAATTGGCAAATGCCATAAATGTCACTCTCGAAGAAATGAATTAGAAAGCAATTAAACGTCAAAATGTATATCACTATCGAGAAGCGGAGATTCATGGAGGAATAAAAGTGAAAGCACCTTAAATCCAGAGAAAAGCAGACTGCATTGTTGGACTCCCAAGATTCAATGCAAGGTCTAGGGCAATCCCCAGGCCGACACTCTTCCTGAATCTAAATTTATTATTGATTAAATTTCTTAATTTATTTCACAGAAAGAAACAATGCAATAGAACAAACTCCTGTTTAAGAGATCTGCTAGACACGTCGGATTTTCAAAGGGGATTAGTACGTGGATACTCTTTTTACTATTCATACATCTTTTTTAATATCAAAATTATATCTTATCACTTTCTCTCTTATGTTCCACTCAATTACGACAACTATCTTGTTGGATTTCTTTGTCTTGATGACAAACGTTTTATTTAGCATTGATATCTTCTTCACAACTAAATAATGTATATTCTTACGAATTTTGTTGAAGAAAGAATACAAGAAAACAAAAAAAAAATGAAAATCAGTGGTGAAAAAATAAGAATAAAGAACAAAAGAAAAAGAATAAGAAAAATAAAATCAACAAATATACGAAAAAATAAGAAAATAAAAAATAATGTCAAGTTTTCGACTCAAAATGCATTTTAAGTGTGTCCCTCCAATGTGAGAAATGCACCTCTCTCGTGTCTCCCTCATTGTAGACTTGATCTCATTTTTTTTTATTTGGTTTCAATTGAAAATAAAGTCAATATATCAAATAAATAATATTAAATCCACAAAACACCTTATCAAATTACTAAAACTTTTTCCAAATCGGTTTCTTTTTTCCTTTTTTTTCTTCTCTTTCTTCCTTTTTTTAATCAAATTCAAAACACTATGAGACGGTAGATGGTTCAATATTGTATATATGATCGAGCTTCAAGTCGTGGGTTTTTCAGAATGGTTAGTTTTTAGGGATGGTTGGTAAGAAGATAATCCATAAAAGGGGGGAGAAGAGAAATTTTCAAATATCAAGGGTATTGGATACTTTTTAAATTTCAGTAAGTAAAATCAAAATCTGTAAATAAGAAAAAAAAAGGTGTGTATGTATGTTATCAAATTAGCTACTTATCATATTTGTTATTCTTATAAGATGCAAAATTTGTATTTTTGTTCATGAAAGAGGTGTGAAAGGGAACGCAACTTACCCTCAACGTCAATTTCTCTTATTTGGATCACATTTTATGATGATTGTTACAATTGTCATCCTTTCAAATTCTCTGTTTTGGTTCAAAGACTTCTTGAGCTTTCTTAGCACTATAATCATCAAAGCACATGTTGTTTGCCCTTAAGCGACTCTGCTGGTCCATGGGGCTGATGACTTACATAAGACAAGATCCTTCAAGTATGAGGAGGCAGCCCCCGTGCCATAAGACGAGTTAGGGGCATAGTCGTGGCTTGGGGATTGAGTCACATATAAAAGCAAGGTTCTTACGAGAGGAACTAGAAAGGAATACAAAATAAATATGGCGAGTATCGTAGTTGCAGTGGTCAGCAATCTTACACGAAACACAAAAGTGAACAGCTCGACTAAGATTTGAAGCAATTGGAGATCCACAAAATCTTCTGCAGCGGACATGAAGTCCTATGTGCCAAGTACAAAAACGTATAATCATAATTATACAAATGATCGACTTCAGGTCGATCAGCGCATGGAGGGGCAAACTATGTAGTGAATGACGCTTTCAACTGTGTGCGATCCATTTTAACTTTCTGAAATTTGAACGCGATAGATGCTCCATCTTGATTCCATGTAGACCAGTCACTGATATTGTGTTCTATCTCATACCTTGGTGGTCGTCATCTGCCTGTGATATAGCTTTCATGCACGCAAAATAGCACTTTGGATATATATCAAGTAGGACACTGAAGTACATAATAAGATTCATAATGCCATTATATGTTATAGATATCTTTCATATGATATACATTTTGCCAAGCTTTCACATAACAAATGATATGGCTCTTTCCATCTTAAAGGAAGCAAACTCACATGCATCGCGCACAATTTATATACACCCAGTTTGCTGCTCGCATTGAGCTTGACATCTCAAGATACTGGAAGCAAGAAAGCATGGTCATAACCATTCTACCGCACCACAATCTCCAAACCTGCCTCTGAGATACGACCATTTTCCAGCAAGACACGTTCAGAGGTTTTCAGGGGGGAACAGCTTTCTGGTCTAAGCTTTGCTGTTAACAGCTTGGTCTCTGCAAGAAGCAGGCAGGAGAGCTTAGCGAGCTCAGCTGACGCCCGAACAATCCGCATGACGCTTCTTGCAGCAGCTACCTGCACCTCGCGTGCTGTGCTCAGTGCTTTCCAAGCCTTTGGGATGCTACCATCGTAAGAACTGTACCCTTCAAGATCTTCTGCTGTTATGAAGACGATGGAGCTCTCTTCATGATCATCAGGAGCAGCAGTTTGGAGCGATATTACTAAGGGTGGTCTGAGTTTCCGCCTCCAGTACTCCTGAACGGCCTGGAAGAGCACATTCATCACGTGAATTGTTAGTAATCAAATGTTAACTGATTTTTTAATTAAAACAAATTTTTAGAGGAAAAGCAATGATGAGCCCAAAAATCCGTTGGCTGCTGAATAACTGGAAGCCCTGCAGGTTGGGTTCCGACATCAAAAGCCAGTCCCAGTTTCATGACCATGTTGATTACATTTGCAAAGTCAGCTTTCAAGAAAATATAAAATATCTTGTATTCATTTGGACATGAACCTTTCACAACAACTTTGCTCATATATATCAATCTTCAGAATAATTAACGCCGTATGGAAAGGACGAAGCTGGCAAGTGAATTGCACGTCTTTACTGATGTGTGTGTGTGTGAGAGAGAGAGGGAGAGAAACAGAGAGTTGCCAGAAACATAGCTCTGTACTTCGGTTACATTTTTCGATCTGAGTAAAACATTTATTTACCTGCCACTGAGGTCGAGCTAATAGAACTCGTGGTCTAGTTGAACGCACATATGCAAGCGCAATATCAGGTGTCATCTGCTTATAGTCCATCTGTTACAGTATCACTCGGGTTAGTTGTTTGCTTTGCTTTGGCAGGTGAAAGGGGCATGAACAATTTGTACACCCGACTAATGAAATGATCGTACCAGATAGCAAAGAACAATAGTCGTGCTCCTTCCTCGCCCAGCTTTACAGTGCACATATGTGGTCATTCCGCATGATGCATTACCTTAAGAGACAGGAAACTTGATCAGCTAACTCTAGAAGAGAAACCTCATTGAAGAAGAAACGAAACATGCAATCATTGGCTGTGTGTGTATGCGTGATCATGGTCATCTCTCTTATATCAGACAAGGGAACCGTTCATGACCAGATACTTTGACCTCATGTGTATACTCCATTTGTGCAACGAGGTGTTCCACAGGCCAGCCTATCTCATTTTTGTGCGGATACAACTTTAAATTCCAAATCAGAACCAAGGTGTTCACAGGCTTGATTTTTGCTCTCAGTGTCCGCTTTTTCATGTGAGACAACTGTGTCATGTTCCCCACTGTTCCTACATTCAAATGCACTAAAAGCTAGGTGCTTAGCACCGCCATGTTGTTGCTTAGAGCAGTAACAACACTGTCGCATCTCCTATTCGTAAGTCAATGTATCATACCAAAAGGGGAGCTGGTTATGGATTTTATTAGGCTGGGGCCGCTGGGCATAGCGCCTCTTAACTTCGGAAGCATTCGCATTGAACCTCTCCTGATTTAGCGTCTTCTCATGTAAAAGAAGGAAAACATGCCCATGTGCACGGTACTTGATCGGTTTAGCATTACAAGGGCCAACCAGACAGCTGTCGTTCTATACACTAGTAACCACAACAGCCATTGGTTATTTTTTGGGGGGACAATCATAATGGATAAGATTATTGTTGGTATACTCCAAAAATGGCGGAAGTCTGGAAAAACGAAGCAAATGGAGAAAGAAGGGAAGAAGAAAAACATTTCTTGCAGTTATTTGTGAGAATATCACATTTCTCAGAATGACATCTTCCACAGAACCGGGCACAAAATCCACCAGAAATAGGCCCCAATCCAACAACAGGCACCATCACCACCAAGGAACCACAACTCAAAATGCCCCTTTCTTTGCCTGGAGGTTGAGTAACTTAAAGGAATAACTCTCCATGCACTTCTTGACTCAGGTTGAGTGCACAAAAGAATAAAAGAAACTAACTTACTGTGAATGAACTCTACAGCCCGACAAATATTGGCATATGATGGAGCAAACAGATAATCTCTTGTTGGGATCTCAAGATGGTTGATACCATGGTCCTGAAAAGTGAACGTCTCAGTACAAACAGTATCAGCAAAATCATAGCTAAATACTTACAGTGAGGCTACTAAAGGCCACACAGGGATGACATTGCATACAAACAAATGTAACCGGGAAAGTGAGAGAACAGAGAAAAGTCTATGAGAGGTAAACGACTTGCTTCAATGAAACTAGAATGGTAATGCAACGGCATTTGACTTCAAGTTTTACATGTTAAGTGGCGTAGAACCACCGTGTAACAATTCTTAGTTTCTCAATATATATGACAAAACTACTACTATAACAGAGCAAATTACTAACGTTGCAGGGGCTCATAACTAAACTATGCACAAAGGAAAACTTGAAATTCCAACTGGTTCCCTTCCAAGGTTTCACATTTGACTGTCAGGTTGGACTCAAGGGATGGACAACTTTTCTGAGGTTCCATATAATGCTTTATAAGCCAAGAACAAGATCTTTTGTTTCTCATTGAGTATCAAGTAAAGAGAGCTACATCAACAAAGATAATAAGTTGGAAAAGAAATGATAGTGCTTCAGCAAAGTGCTGAAAACTGCGCCGACATCTTCGAGTGAAAATTATGGTTGGATGCATTAGAAAATACGGAGCACCAAGAAAGAAATTGGACAAGGTAAAGTTAACTTGCTGGGGAAAACATTGCATGAACAAGTTGTATCAGAAGAAAGTATATAGAAGTGCATAGAATTACTGGGAAGTCATGGTACCTTTCATGAAGAACTAAAAAGGAAACTTCAACATTATAGAAATCGCCAATTCAATCTTTTCCATAAGCTAAAATGGTAACCCTCATTTGACAATCAAAATTAAATACCTCAGGAGTGATGATCTCTTGGGAAAATGCCATAAATTAATGAATGTAAGAAGAAGACATCATACCATCAATGCAGTTATGGGATTAATTACTCTATCCTGAATAAGCTACTTTGCTAGGATCACTAAGAAAGCAATGAAATAAAGCTGATTGTGATTTTATGGAAGACAATGCATATAAATGAAACTTTTCTAGCATATGACAAGCAAGTTCGGAAGTGCACTCCACATAGAACATCGTGACCCCCACACACAGTCCACATAAGAAAAGCAGTAAAAGACGACATCTAGAACCAATTCAATTGTAATACGAAACCAGCAATCCTTTTTTCACAAACCAAAATAAAGAAACTGCTTCATTAAGATAGCAAAATCTTTTAATATAAAGAACAATGGTCAGTGTAAAACATGAAATACATGCTGAATACAAGGGAAAATCTAGGCAGAACATATTACAGTGCACTTAAAGTATCCCTTCAAGAAAAGGCATAATTAGCTGGCAATGTATGAAACTCATCACTCATTAAGACTTGTAGAACTAGTAGATGCTTACACTATACAAGGAGGAAGGAACCAGGGTTTCATATGGCTCATTGAGGGTGACCACACCTCCAACACCCAGTTGTTTCAAACGAGGAACATCTTTTGGAAATGGAACAGCACCTAACAAGAGAAACTGAAAACAGATTGATAGTACAGTGTCAATCTTCAGGATTAATTTCATGCTAACAAAAGAAAAATGAAAACCTACCTATAATGATTAAAAATTCTAATTAGGAGCAACAAAATTGAATATCACCAGTTGACTTTCACATATTGTTAATTGTTGTTTCATCCGAGACAACTCGGTAACAGTATGCAGCATATATAACAGATTCAACAGATAAACGAGAAACGGATAAGAAATTACATTACTAATCTCAGAGAAACATAACAGTGTGAATATGCTTTCATGTTGAACACATAGGACGAATATAAATCATTCATCGATGCCCTTGAGATAGTGTTTCCCTACTTCCATCTATCTATTTCCACTTATTTGCTTTTGTTCCTGATGAACATCAATATACTTCTAACTTAACAACAGACGTCTTACTATTATTTTTTCACTAGCAAAAAAGAGAAGTCGGCGTTAAGCATCAAGGTCACGCTCTGATATTTAAAAAAAAATGCTAGTTCATGATCGGAAAACTCCGTAAATAGTGGATGGCCACTATCAACCCCATTGCTAACAACAATCGTGAAATGCGGGAAGAAGTGCGAGATCATATTTTCGAAAATATAAACGTTAATAAAACAGTTTTTTATTTTGAAAAAGTCACATCCATTTTTCGATAAATTGAAATGGCTGTTAAAAAGGAAAGTCCCAAGAGGAAAACTCAGAAGATTGAAAAGCCATGTATAAATACAAAGAATCGTAGTGTCCGTGATGTAACCCAGAAAAACTCTATCCTCTCGTTTGTTCTCTTTTATCCTACTTTATAGGAAATAAAGAAAAGAAGAAACTGAAAGCCCGGAACCGAAAGCACAACCAGGATTTTTGACAGTCGGCTTCCGCTGCGCCATAACCGAAGCCCACGGCTCAGGCAAACTGAGACTGCCCCAACAAACTCAACTTGGCGTTAGCATCAAGCTATGCTAGACACAGACAGGGACCGCCGTCTCAACGGCAGAAGACGAAATCCCATTACCAAAGTTCATTCTTAGTATCAAGAAGATCAACACAATTTCTCATTAACATTCATGGAATTCGTATATATCAAGGCGTAATATGATTGAAATTACTTAAAACACCACTTTTTATGTCAGGAAAAAGGAAACCGTAACAAAACGAAAAAAATCAAAACAAGATCGTAAATTTAACAAGAAACACCAGTGGAATTCCGAATTATGCCATGAAAAAAGACAAACCTATTTAGTATGAGTAGAAACTAAAAGAAGTAGATTGGCTAACCTGATCAACCTCGTCCCACCATCGGAATTCCGCTTGAACCTTGTTCCGTACGACGTTGTACAACAGCGTCGGGTAGAACAAGGCGCGAGCACCCAAACCGACCATAGACCGATAACGCACGCCATCGGATTCACAATTTTCTTCTTCCATCCTAAATCCCCAAATTTCTGCAACAGATTTCCCCGTGAACGAACGGTATCGCACCAAACCCTGCTTCCTTCGTAACAACCTCAAAATCCAATCAAATACGAAGAGAAGTACCTCGATCGGTGGCTTACAGATGTCCTCCGACAATTCCCCAGAACGCTCAACGAAATAGCAAAAATAGTATCGAATCCTCCTTTGTGCGTTGTCTCTTGATTCGTTGCCGGAGAGGTCCGGCAACTCGAGGACCCCCTTCACTCCCGGCGATACGAAGGTTGATTAGTTGGACATTTACAGCTAGACGCCTAATGTATGGTATATTTGTATTAGCCCCCAAACTTTCAAGATTAATTTATTAAGCGATTGCTTAAGTAGATAATGACATTCCCCGTTCTTAACCGATCCGACAGTTCCAACCGAAATTATCGTTCAATCATTGAGATCGATGATTAAAATTTTTGAATTAAAAAGTAAAACAGTTTAAATGGGATAATTAAATTCAGAAAAATTACAATAATTATAATTAAAACATTGATCTTATCGTTGAGATTTTCTAATGTTTTTGGACACAAATAAGTACTTCCACGTTCTCACAATAAAACACAGTAATGTCAGGTGACATACACAAATAGTTGGACGTGTGTGGTTCCGGGTTACCAACTTCCTGTCTGGTTGCTCCTAGCAGGTATAACTTGTACCGTTTCTTTCAGAAGATCGACACGAAACGTCGGTGCAGGTGCCGCTGGGACTCAAATCCATTTTTCCATGACAGATAACACCTGCGAATGAGTCAGAGTCGGAAACCAAGCACTGTGGCTGCCCAACAACACGACGTCCATGATAATTAAGCAGTCGCTCTCTCTCTCTCTCTCTTTGACGTGATCACGAGTTCCACTTGCTTCTTCAGAGCCATTTTAGGAGGAAGTCCCTCCTTTTTCTGTTAAGATAATTATTAATTCTGCTGCAAAACGATTTCCATTGTTATTGGACATCAAGTGTGGCTTTTTTACAACTTGGTGACTTTCATTTTTCTCAAACTTGATTCATATATGCCGATTTTAGTTGAAATGTAAATTTCGTTTACCGTGCTCCCATGTACAGAAATTTCTCTTATATATATACAGTGGCTTCTCTAACTCTATGATAACACTACTGGATGTGATTGGACTTCAATATGAAATCAAGGGATTTACAGTAGTCGCAACAATTGCAAGTGAAAATATTTTCTTATTTTCCATGGTCAATTTATTTTTCTTGTAGGAAGTTAAAGTGAAGGTAATAAATAAAGGGGAAGAGGATGCGAGGAGCGGCAGGAATCAGGAATAAATAAAGGGAAAGAGGATGAAGAGGAGAAGCAGGAATCAGGAGTAAATAAAGGGAAAGATGATGAAGAGCAGCAGCAGGAATCAAGGGCAAGGAAAGGGGATAAAGAGGAGAGGCAGCAATCAGGCAGGAAGGTGATCTACGGCTTTCATTTGGTGAAAGGGGAGAGGAAGCATCCGATGGAGGATTACGTTGTAGCGGAATTCAGGCATGTCAACAGTTCCGAAGTGGGTCTGTTTGCAATATATGATGGCCACTCAGGCCGTGATGTGCCACACTATTTGCAAGAAAACTTATTTGACAATATCCTCAATGAGGTACGTTTGTCATGTTTATACCACATTTTTGCTCCTTTCAGAAATCCAGCGTTATTATCTCGTCGAAGGCAGCCCTTTTAATCACTTATAAAAATGCCATGCTTTTATCATGACAGAACACACTCATATATATACATACATATGATTCCACTTGAGTGGATAAATTATTTGAATTCTCTCAATTCCCCTGAAAGTCGCTCTAATATATATATAAGAGCGCGCGCACACGCACACACATGGGAGTGAATTCGTGGGAATTAATACTGTTTAAAATTCTCATCTTTCAAGTGAAATCCCGAGAACTTATCAAAATCACAATCTCTGTATTCGTCAATGCCAACTATAATATGCCAGGTGTTAAATCTCTTTCGGCTAATTGTTATTTCTTTTACCTGGATTATACAATACACACTGTTGATAAATTTGACGTCTTTGGCCACTTGGCCCAATTTTTGGGAACGCACAGAGGAAGCAATAAAGCAAGCATGTGTGACAACTGATGAAGAGATCTAGGAGAATGCTGATGAGTTGGGCAGAGGCGGTTCTACAGCAGTCACTGCTATACTCGTCAATGGTGAAAAACTGACAAAGAGAAGAGAACCATCGAGGAGAAAGGTGGTTTTATCACGCATATGCCAGGTATAGCAAAGCACAAGGTGTATCATTAAGCATATTTGTGATGATTTAAAGAAGCGTTTTACGAAATGTTGAAATCCTTGTATGTATCGTATAATGGGAACCCTTTGAATAGTCGAGTTAAACACACACAGATACATTTTGCTACTCTGCCTTTTGTTTCTGGATCTACCTCATGTAGTTCTTTCTGTGATGCTAAACAGATGACTTATCATTTTGATTGCAGGCGATGTCCCCCGCATCGATGGTCAACTGGCAATGGCGCAAGCTTTTGGTGACAGGAAAATTAAAGCCCATCTAATATAAAGACCACATGTTACTGTTGAGATGATTGATGAAGATACAGAATTCTATTCGCTAGTGAGTGTTTGATAGGTGAAGTTCTTATATGGAAGCGATGACTTGTTTAGTATATGGAACAGATTTCCGATTAGTTCCCTGGGGCAGCTTTCTTTTTACAAACGACATCCTAATTCTACATCTTTTATTGTTTTGGAAACCATCCTTCGAGAGGCTCTCCTGGATAGGGAGTTGACTTGAAAGAAACTTCAAGTTGAAGGTAGTGAGTTCTATGTCCCGGGTGTGCATCTGGTACAGGGATCGGCCTATCCCCAGCTTGCCATGGAAAAACAAAATAAGCATCCTATTAGACTGAAGAAATTGAGGTCTCTTAAACAGTTAATCCTTAAAAACAATGGAGTTGACAAAAACAATCTTTGGAATCAAGCAGGATTTGCCATTGAAGTTCAAATGAACCAAATTCATTAAGAAACCTACTCTCTGTTTCTATTTGCTTGGTTTATTTTGTTAATTTCAGACATGATGAATCCCTTTTCCACCAAATATAGGAATATCGCAAGATACAACACAAGGGATTAACCGTGACGTCCATGAATGAGGCTACTTTAGTTCAGTTTTGTTGACGATCACATAACAGTGGGCTACTACGTTGGTTCAGTTTTGTACACGATCAGATAACTGGTGTTCAAACAATCAAATGACAGGCTTTTTCCTGGTGGACTATGGATGAATAGTTTGCTTTTCTGTGGTGGTGGCACGCATTGTGCTGGGGATGACATATGTATTAAATTTGTGCATGTATTTTCCCTAGACGTTTTGCTTCACTGTAGTGGTGGTGCTGTGGTTCAGATGATCTATATCAAACACAGAACGTCATGTAGTGATGCTGTTTCTCCGAGTGTCGGAATAGTTTCTGGCATGAACTTTGAATGTACATTACTGAGGGGTGATGCATTTTGGTTGTGTTATTTATCTCATCAGCTGATAACCAACGAAGAGGCAGTTGATGTGATAAAAGGCGTCGAGGATGCGCAAGAGGCAGCGGAGCTTCTTATAGAAGAAGCTCTTTCAAGGAAGAGCGCAGATGATATTTCATGCATAGTCATAAGGCTTCACTAAAACCCTTTCCAAGGGAATAAGTTTGAAACCTGATTCTCTTGTGGAACTTTGTATCATTAAATGTTAATGCTTTTTCCTCGGAACTTATTTTATATGCTTTTCTTCCATGTGCTTGAGCTCGTTTTTCCTCTCTGCGGTCAACCTCACCTAGCGAGGGTGGACTCCTTTCACTACAAGACGTCAGGGAGCGAACTAATCGCTCTGTAAAAGTTTGCTCAACGTATTCTGGTTTGAACTGTTGAGACATCCACTTAGAGTCTTTAACTGTGTGTGTGAGTTGCTTGCACTATGAACTAACGTGTTTAGTACTTCTCTGGTCATCATGGTGCGAAGGGGATTACATATAACATGAACACTCGAGAAATGGCCATTCAATTTCTTTAAGTTGGTGACCGCATGATCCTGCATTGAATCAGGTTTGGTACTTGACAGCAATGAGTTAGTTGTTCCATGACTGAAAGAAAGTGACCAATTTTTTTTTGAAGTAGATGGCGATCAACGAATGGGAGTGTAAGCAAATAATTAAAGATGGAACCAGTGATTTCCAGGTAAGAAATGGCGCATCAATGGAAAGATGGAGATAAACATGAAGGTTTGTGTATACTACAAATTAGATGGAGAATAAAAGAGAGGAAGATAGGCTTTTTAGTGTCAGACGGAGATAATAAAACATGATTTTGCTTGATGAGATCGAGCTCGATAACAACTTGGAACCGCATAGCTTGTCCCAAGTTAATATCTGTCTGAAAAGTCCATATTCATTATGTTGGGCACCCTAAAAACAGTTTTATTAAACATTGAAGTTTCAAGATCTTGATGAACAAAAACCCAGATGAATTAAATTTCAAGGCTTTAATGAGTTTGTCATTACAAATGAGGAAAAGGCATGATAAGTTATTTAAAATGAATTTTATTTTTATTTTTTGCTGATACTTTTCTTTTTAGATAGAGAACTTGTTAGACATACCTTTGCTATGTCATAAGATTAGCAAGCTACAAGTAACAAATCTATCAAATAGATTCCAAATGTGTATAAGGAGCGCTTGCCTGTTCAAGGTTCAGTGGTGAACCCATTTGTACAAAGGTTTACCAGTACTTTTAATTCAAATCTTCACTGCTGATGTCAAATATTGAACCGTGAAAATATGTGTAAAATTATACAAGCAGTTAAGTCAAACTTTATTTCTCTATACAGTTATCGGGAATTTTGAAACATTGATCATTTAATTATATGTACGCCAATCCAATAATTAGTTAATTAACATGGTTTTCATTACGAGCTAGGCCGAATCAAGCTGGAAATTTAATAAGTACGCTTGAATCATGTAGCTTACAAGTCCAAGAGCTTTGCTCGACATTGTTAACTTCCATCTCCTCGAAATTTAGCTAAGTGCTCTGCTCGTTCATTTGGTTGCCCTGCAAATCACGAACTGAACGCTCTCCCCGATCTCACTTGAGCCAAAAGCAGCATAGTTCATTTGCCACTGCTGATTTTACAGTTCCTCTGCTACTGATATTTGTTGAGCTTACACTAATAAATGCCAAGTTCTTAAGAATTCTTATTGCCATTTATGTAAATCATTTTATATATATATATATATATATATATATATATATATATATATATATATATATGTATATATATATATATGTATATATATATATATGTATATATATATATATATATATGTATATATATATATATATATATATATATGTATATATATATATGTATATGTATATATATATATATATATATATATATATATATATATATATATATATATATATATATATGTATATATATATATATGTATATATATATGTATGTATATATATATATGTATGTATATACATATATATACATGTATATACATATATATACATGTATATATGTGTGTGTGAAAAGTTCATGCACAGCCATTACTACACCGCAGCCACACATTTATGTAGATTCTCTCCACATCCTTTCTCATTACTGCACCTTAGATCTCTCTCTCTCTCTCTCTCTCTCTCTCTCTCTCTCTCTCTCTCTCTCTCTCTCTCTCTCTCTCTCTCTGCAGGAGTATGGTGAGGAAGAAAGGCTGGTTTCTGTCCGTCTTCCTGCAATTCCTTATCTTGTGCAATGGAGACATCATTGGTGGCCTTATCTCTCAGGCACCCCCTGGGTTCTCAAGCGCCAGGCTGTACAACGCATACTTGGCTTTGCAGTCATGGAAGTCATCAATAACAAGAGATCCATTTGGTATCACGGCATCATGGGTAGGCACCAATGTGTGTTCGTATAGAGGAATCTTTTGTTCAGACTCACTGGACATGCTTGCTACTGGTCAAGTGGTAGCCAGCATTGATCTCAACCATGCACTCCTTGAGGGCACACTAGTTAAGGAGTTATCCTACCTCACAGACCTCTCTATCCTTCATCTCAACACAAACAGATTTTCAGGAACAATTCCAGACTCTTTGTCTGAACTCGTCTATCTTTCCGAGCTCGATCTCAGCAACAACCAGCTCTCAGGGCCATTTCCCTCGGCAGTTTTACGCTTGCCTAGTTTGGTCTTTCTGGATTTGAGGTACAATCATTTCTATGGGGAGATTCCTGATGAGTTGTTCAGTATGAATCTTGATGCAATCTTTTTGAATAATAATGGGTTTGAAGGACAGATCCCAATGAGTTTAGGGAACTCTCCTGCATCTGTCATCACTTTGGCTAATAACAGGTTTAGTGGGGGTTTACCAACCAGTTTTGGCTACATTGGGTCTAGGCTCAAAGAGATTCTCTTCATGAACAACCAGTTGACTGGATGCATACCAGAGGGAGTTGGGTTTTTATCAAGTATGGTGGTTCTGGATTTTAGCTACAATTCGTTGAGGGGAGAGCTGCCTGATTCCTTGACTTGTTTGTCAGGAATTGAGGTGCTTAATATTGCTCACAATGAGTTCTCTGGCATGCTTCCTGATATTCTGTGCACTTTGAGGAGCTTGGCTAATCTCTCAGTGGCTTATAATTTTTTCAGTGGGATGAGTGAAGGGTGTTCAAGATTGGTGATGAGAAATGTGGGGGTTGATCTCTCCGGGAATTGTTTGCCTGGGAAACTGATGCAGAGGCCTCAGCCGGAGTGCACTGGATTTCAAGGAGGTTTCAATTGCTTAGGAATCCCTTCAACGAGGCCCTTCCTATGCAGGCCATTGATCGAGCACCCTGAACTTGATGTGAGGGCTAATTTCCTGCCCCCCAACTTCCCTTCCCCATGAATGCACAACCAACCAGCTGTCTCTGTGGTAAAACCACAAAAAGGAGAGTGTGCTTTCTTGCTTCTTTACTGTTTGAATCACTAATCATTTATTAGTTCTCATTGATGACTTACCAAAGAGAAGAAGCCGAAGAAAATTCTGTTACTATTCAAGACTCGCTTCTCTGTGTGTGTGTGTGTGTGTGTGTCTGAGCTACGGAATAGATCATAACCCATTAGCTTAAATGATGCCCCAGGTGATTAGATATCTAAGGCTGAATTCACCGAGAGTGTCATTTAAAACAGTTTTTGGTGTCTGCGAGTATCATTAAAGTAATAAACCAGATTGATCTTTTTTTGGTGCTGGTCAAGCCTAAATCCCATTCATTCTGGTAGTGACCTAGCCCTAAACTAGTCGTCAGGTTATCAGAAAAGTATTGCTTGCCCAAGGAGAATGCGAAGGCTATCCTGCATGCTACATCTCTCTACGCTTTCATTCTGATAAAAGAGATGCCAGTTCATTTTAACCTTGCACTTGGGCTTTGAAATTGTTGATCTCTCTTCTGCAATTTGAGAGGTTAAATGCGACGTGCATGTTGTACGTGTAGTTTAAGTAAACAACAAAGTGCCGAGGGTAAAAGATGAAAGAGGTTGTGAAAGTGGAAGAAGACAATATGGTGATGAATGCAACAAAGATGAGTGAAAAGAGAGTAATTTCTTTCGTGTTCAACAATAGCAGGCTCATCAAGTGAGAAATAAATGCGATAAAGTGGGTCGCATTCACCAAACACCCACCATTGCTGCTATTCGCTTTGCTTGTGGACCAATAGTCCTGCCCGTCTTTGCACATTAAACAGGTCACTGTGCTCTTTATAGTGCTCGTAAAAGGTTAATTCGGATTTGGCTATTTTTTTATATATTTCACCAAACAGCCACCAACCTTATATATATATATATATATATATATATATATATATATATATATATATATATATATATATATATATATACATACATTTCACTGTGGTATGTTGAGGTTCTTCTAGTAACTTGATAGTAACTTCTAGTCACTCTTTTTTTCTCAATGAAATTTGAGATGATCACATATTATATATATAGAGAGAGAGAGTTGCTTGATGATCACCATTATGCATGGGATCAATCGAACAGTGGTCATCAAAATGACCATGTGGCATTTAATGTACATACATATATTAAATGGTATTCCATGTCATATCCACTTCATACATCCTTTGGGAGTCGAACTCTCCACCACCAGCAACAGCCCTAGCACGTCCTGCCGTTGAGCTAACGCTCTTTTGTGATAAATATTTTGTAGAACAGTGCCTTGGGAGGTATTATATTGCAGGCCCTTGACAACAACATATGCATGTGTGCCATTGATTATGCATAGCATGTATTTCAAATGGATGCATTTAATAGGCATCCAAAGTCCATGCTTTTTGCAGCCAACCCCCTTTCAAAAGCATTGATGAGGTATTATTTAGACCCATGAGGCACGTCAAAGAGGTCCTCTCTTCTCACTGTCTCACCAAATTGATGAGATAGCAACATCACATTGCTCCTTTGTGCAAGGGCAGTTGAACTGGATCCAGCTAGAGATGGCTGGTTTCGGCCTGGCTGGGCGGGTTGAATAACACTAGAATAATCCCCCAACCACGGAACAAGGGGAATCAGGGACCCCCATGATTCAGTTCTTATTCGATCTATTTGAGAGCTAAACTGGAACAGAAACCGACTGTTGCAGGTCTTTTTCTTCTAGTTTTAAAATCCATCAAACCTGAATTGGACCTACTTTAAGGTGAGTACCCTAAAGTGTATAAGTAAATGTAAGTGCTTTGTAGATGATTGTATATAGAAAAATATATAAGTGTTTTGTGGATGCGAAAGAGAAGGAACAAATGGAATGGAAGAACCTTTGTATGCAGTGGCGGACCTACTTTAGGATGAACACCTGAAATCTTAAAAATTCTTGGGTTCGCCATTGTATATAGAGAAATACAAGTGTTTTGTGGATATTAAATACAAATGCACCTCACTCCAAAAGAATTCTTGAGTCCGCCATTGCTTGTAGAAACAATAGTTTCACTATGTCAATTCAAGAATGACATAAAATTGAGCCAACTTTATTTATTGAATGGCATACCAAAGTTCTCAAGTTAATAGCATCCATCAAATACAGGAATACTAAATAATTCATCTTTCATCATTATCCAACTAACATTGTGTGCCTTGCATTAATGTTCTTCTTGATTTCTTTATATCAAGAGACAATGTATTTATTCGTGTGCCTTGTGCATGAACTCTAGTCACACTTGTAGTTTTTAACCTTGTACATGCATTAGTTTCCCTCACGCACCCAATACAAGTAATGAAAAATATGCTGGGCCCTCAATAGCATATAAAGCTTAAGTTTTCTAGGGTTTTTTTTGGCTCAACATGGGTAGAGACTATCAAATTGGATCCATGTGATGGAGAGTGTGGCATCGTGGGATCATTGCTCTTAATTTGGCTGGTAGATCTTGATTAACGATTATTGTATGAGTCTATCACAAATGATGACAACAACAATTTAGAAAGGAATGAGGATGAACAACCTATCGAAGACCATGTATCACTGTCAGATTATAACACCAAAGACAACATAGATGATGAAGCGCAACAAGCTAATGTTGCAATATGCTCATACTCCGAGTGTTTAACCTCTTCACTGAGCAATGACATTGGTGATCGAACCAACTCGGTATTAAGCTTCGCGATAAGGGAATTTTCTTAGTGTAAGGAAAGATTTAGTAGATCTTATCTTCCCGATTTTAAGACCGACCTTATGGCCTATCGGGCCGACTGACACCCTATTTCTTGAGTTACCAATAGCATCATACAGTAACTCAAAATCGACCAACATCACACTTGTCAATTTAAAAAGAAGAGAGAGAAAAAAGAGATATAAATACCTCGGTTTCTAATAATAAACTTATTTCAAATTTTTGCTATTGATAATATAAATATATAACCTTCATCCTCGATAGGAATGTCTTGGTTAAAAGTTATAGGAAGCATGTATTAATGCCAAAAATTGTAAAGGGATTCAAGGAGTCACTTATAGGAGTAAGTTGTGTTCCTTAGGCATATGAGTCATTGTGATCCTTTACGCCAAGCAAAACGAAACCAAGATATATACAACTTCAGCAACAGCTCTCACAATTTCTCTAGAGAAAAGTCCGAACTAGAAACCCTCAAAAGAAGGCCGAGGAAATCTGGATGCCATGATTATGATGATCAAGAACACTTGAAGTATGTTCCTTTCAGAAATTTGCTGGGAAGTTTTGGGCCGAAATGCACTCGTTTTCAAAATTATTGTGTACCACCTAAAGTTCGTCTTGCTAATGATCTCTGGCTCCTTGTTTGATAGGCCTTTGATTTTATTGAAAAGAAAAGGAACACTTCCGTATCAAGGATCAATGAAATGATGTATCAAAGTATCCCATATGGTTCAACACATCTTTCTGATATTTATCCTTATTTTTCTCGCAAAACTACTGTAATTTGTTTCTTACACATCCCAAAACTCTGAAGTCTGTGAAAAGGGTTTGGCAGTTATGGTGGACAAAGCTAAATTTGGCAAAATATGAGCGGTTGATTATAAATCCCACTTCCTAAAAGATTGGTTACACTAACAATGGGATTTGAGTTTCAAATGTAACAGATAAACAAATGAAAAGCATGGGTAATAAAAGAAGACAGTAAGTAAAGAAAGGAGACTCCATTCTTATTTAAGCAGAAACCAAAGGATGCTTGATGATGCTTTTTATCAGCACAATACAATGAATAACACTCATTTTTTCAGGGAACAATAAGGCAAGTACTTATACACAAGTCATCAACTTATGTAGTACATAGGGTTTGGGAGCTTGAATGATCTCGCAGCAGTGGCAAACGCTAGCAGAGATCGCTCACATTAGTCCCCCGAGTTCCCCTGGATCCGATATCCGGCCTTGATCCTCCTGGCCTCTGGAGAAGCAATTTCATCATCAAATTTACCAATTTTAAATTACCACAATAAGCTAGTTTAATGAACAAAAAAAACTTGATACCTTTATTTCTATAATGATAGTAAAAATGGGATTTGTGCATATGTATATGGATATCAAAAGATTGGCCGAACATGGTTCAGATAAATCAAGGTCCAATTCAATTTTGTGGATGCCAGTAGCAGATCAGGATATGGTCCTACTGAGTCTAAAATGAGAAAATCCATACCCATTGCTCATATGCACAAACGAAGAATTCATGTTTCATCCAAGTTTTGAACAACTTCTGTAAAACATGCCCATCTACAAATATCAGTTGGATCTTGTTGACATGGACTAGAGAACTAAATAGATCCATTCTATGTTACCAAACCCTGATTTAATGAATCTGGCATGGGTTGGGTTTGGGTCTTACCCGACCCTTCACACCTTAAATTGCATACATTTGTTATGTTCATGTGTTAAATTTCTTTAAAATATGGAATGTTTTTCTTTATGAATCATGTTAATGAGGTTTCATCTTAAAAGTCATACATAGTAAGATAAATACTGAGGATCATCACCTTCACACCTTAATTTTATATATTTGTTAGATTTATGTATTAAATTTCTTTAAAATATGGCATGTTTTATCTTTATGAATCATGCTATTGAGATCTTAAAAGTCATACATAGTAAGATAAGTACCTGAGGATCAGCTTCTTCCAAGAGTTATATCCAGCATATAAGAGGTTGGCCTTTGTATGATTCCTTTGGTGCTCACTGCGTCCTGTTAACAGGAACAGCTGAAATCCCAAACTTTGAAGTTCCTTGTAAAGCTTTAGGCTCTCGGGCAACGCGGGCGCCATAGCTTCATCTACCCACTCATCAAGTCGTCTTGTTGAATGTCATAGAACTTGATTTAGCAAAAACATGAACGTTAAATTAATTCCATACAAGAAGTTTGAAACAAATAGCACTTAAAAAGGAACTTAACAGAGCCATACATGCATGTTTGTACGATTCCTTTCTCGAGATAATATCAACTTAGAATTTGTGATTCCTTATCTTTTCAATTTATTTAAAAACTTCTAATTTTTTCTGGTTTAATTCAGGTTTTTGTTCGAACCAAAATCAGAAGATGTGAACCGTAACTGCAACCGTGCTGAATCTAGTTCATTTTCGGGTGAACCCGAACTGGTACCAGAACCAGATATGTCCATCACTAACATGGTTAAATGAGAACCCTCGTAGTTGGGTCTGGGTCCAACCAGATTTGTGCTCCCTCCCGCTATGCTTACTCCTTGTGCCGTACACGATGGTGATACGTTAACGTTATTTTACGTCAATATATCGGTAACTTCTCGGTAAACTTAAATCTCACAGTGGCCGACATGGAATAGAAGGGATGGGGTCAGTTGAGGGGTACTTCCGTCTATTTACTCTAAACAGAGTGGCAACCACGTGAACAAACTGTCAATATTATCCAACCACGTGTTACGTGTCATATGAGAGCTCATCCAGAAGCTGATCCTACGGTCACGATTACCCCATGGCCGTGAAGGGCCAATTTTCTATCAACACGCGTTTCACAGTCAAGTCTAAGGGCATTCCCGTAATTTATATTACACCCAGGCAATCGTTTCCTTCGTTTGCTAAGTGTTTGAACGGCACTTCATGGCAATGCATCAACGGTAGAATTCCACGGAAAGTTTATTCCCGTATTGGTCAGGATGGCACTTTTCTCACGCAAGCAAACATAGGAAAATCGGGTCGTGGAAATGGTTTCCATGGTTCGTTCAGGGTATTTTAGTAACTAAGAAAGAGAGAGTTACCCGAAGCCGTTAGCGGCGTGGTAAGGGAGGTTGCAGAGCAGTGTCTCGTCGATGTCAAAGACCCAAGCGTCGTTCCCGCCGCCCGCCAACTTGACCCTCCTAGCGAACTTGGACGACTCGCTTTTCGCCATGGCTGAGTCGAATCGGTATGGTTCCTCGATCATGTACCACTGGACGTACTCCACGCAGCATAGGGGAATTGTCGCCGAGTACCCAACTGTTAGTAAAATTCTTAGAAATACATACATAATAAACAAATATAAAACAAATATAAAAATTCTCCAGTCAACAAGAGCCGTAGATCTGAAGTAAGCCATAAACAAACATTAAGAAGATGCACAAACAATAATCAGAAAAAAACTTATTTGTGTGAGTCATTCTTTCGGACTTACCTCAGAGAAATCAATAAGCAATCACATAACCGCAAGAAATATCATGAGTAGAAAGAGAGCATAGAGCAGAGGCGGGAGGAGAAAGTGTTTCACACAAAAGTATTTGATTAGGGAGATCTAATCTCTTATTTATAGGTTCAAAACTGAGAAAGCTCCAGGGCCGCGAGAAACTTAAGTTCCAGTTTTAAATAGGGAGGTCATAATTCTTAGAGTGACAGGAGACGGAGACTTCCAACACTATCAGGGGTCGGATATAGACATGTCCAGTTCTGGTCAGTCAAGAACTTGGAATCATAACCGCAACTGGTGTGGTTCTTCAGAGGTTCTGGTTTGAGTCGGGAAGCACTCGGAACTGATAATTCTATTAAAAAATAAAAATCTAAAAAACATAATTGGTGGTTTGGAACAACGGGTTCTAGTTCCGGTTTTACAAAAGATGAAACTGAATCGGAACCAAGTGGTCATACTCGGTTTCACTGGTTTCGGATCTGATTCCAATTTTCCAGGTTCTTAGCCCTGTTCGGTTTCGGTTGGAACCATTGAGTTGGTTAAAAACCCGCCATGTCTAGTCGGGTAAATGATTTAGATTTTAAAGTCCAATCCTTCGCCAATGTTTATGCTACTCTAGGAAAGGTGCATGTTTACATTTACCATTATGTGCATAATTATTTATGTCATGTATCACGTACTTTTTTCTTTTATATCGTCATCATATTTGCTAAAAGCAAGGTAAGTATATCAGGCACCCAAATCTAATACACTGTTATGTGTATGTGTGTGTGTGTGTGCATGCATGCGCATATACCCTCAAGGAAAAATCAAATGAAATTCAGGAAGTGTTTGAATTACTTATTAAAAGATTTAATAAGGTGAAATTATCGATTTAACGAATTGAAAGAATGGAAATTCTTTTTTTTTTTTTGGCTTCAGTTCGAAACGATCATTAGAACCCTAAAGCAAAGAATCACCAAAAGAAGAAGCTGGACACAAAGGAACTGAAAGAAATTAATATGAGATTTTTGATATACTTGAAAAACTCAAATAGCTTATATAATTTTCATTGTAGAAATGAAACCTTGCTGATCATGGAGTTTACATTTAGTTTAAATACAGTCTTTATTGTACAAATTCGCGCAAATATAACGAGCCAGCCGGATCAGACAGAGTCGAGACAAGCTAGCTGAGCTAGTTTTTGGCGTACTAGTCGGACCAACCTAGCTAGCTAGCTGCTAGCTATACCCAAAGGCAATTCCATTAATGAGAGAATCCATAAAAGGGAAGAGGGGTCATGTTCTCTTATTCTCTCTCTCTATATATATATATAGATAATTTCTCTTTTAAATGACTGCACGGGCTTGACCAATAATCTGAAGTAAAGCAGGCCCTACAAGCTGAGTTTTGATATATGGGGTTGGCCAACCCCACCACACCTAAGGTTTGGTAGACAGCCGATTTATTCCAAAAGAGAAAGAAAACGAATATCAACTTTTTGAGGTGAATAAGACATGTGTCATCTTTTTCTTTGTGCGCATGTCAAAAACAATATCAATCCCCACACCACACACATACATACATGCACGCAAACATATACACATATATAGAGAGAGAGAGAAAAATCTAAGCTTCATAATGTCTTTTCGTACACAATCTTATCTAAACATTTTTACCATTTAATTTATATATATATATATATATATATATATATATATATATTATCAACGATTGACATTTGAATGAAAAATATCATTGTATTTTTCATTCAATGTAGCATGTACATTAAATCTAAAGTGGTTCAAATTTTTATGATTGATTTAAAAATTGAATAGTAGAAATATTCATTGAAAATTTGACCTTAAATACTTAAAAATTTTCTTATAAGGGATACAATGTGTGTCAATCTTAATTTCTATATCATTTGAAGTAACCAAATAACCAAACTTACATTTCATATATTTTGTCTTTGTTCTACTAAGTTGAAAGTCTTTACTTTCTAATGTTTCTCTAGTTCTAATTTTGTATTAACTTTTTTCTTAGACTCATCTACTAATATAAGAAACTTAATCTTGAATATGTTTTGTTACCTCATCAATTACCAATACAAATAAATATGAACAAAATAAATCGAGATGAAACTAATGCAAAATATGTAGAACACAAACATTTTACCGCAGTATATAAGCTTTGCATTCAAACTGTACCTGATAAACTTTAACACACTAAAAATCCTCGCACACACACGCACCACACAGACACAAATACACACAGGTAGGTAGCCTACGCATCACATGGTGGACCGTTCGGGAACCAACTTCTCCCTCTCTCTCTCTCTCTCTCTCTCCCTCTCTCTCTATATATATATATATATATATATATATATATATATATATATATATATATATATATATATATATATATATATATATATATATATATATATGTGTGTGTGTGTGTGTAGTGTTTCGGGTGTGCACCGCCACCTTTTGGCACCTGATGTGCATGTACAGGTACGCACGCACGTATTATCCGTAGATATCCGGATTGAAGGTCTAAAGGAATACGAAGAAGACATTTTATGAACTATGAAGAATAAAATGTAATACGCATACATATGCACAGAAGAATTTGCAGCGTCTTTCAGCTGGCCTTTCCTTCCTGCGCTGAATGTCAGAACAGATCGATCAATCCGGTTTGATGGGAAACAACTCAACGGATTTGAGCGGTTCCTCTTGTCCAACAAACAAAAAATATGAAGAAAAAAATATAAATGAGCATAATTACACTACTAAGATATAAATGCTCTCATGATATTGATTATTAGAACTCCTTGGCAAAATCCTCAATCTTTTGTGCATCTCAAACCTCAATCGAAAAAAAATCAACTTATTATAATAACAAAAAGAACTTTGAAAATATTAGACTTATAGTTATATATATGGAGAAACCTTAAAGGAATATAATTTTTCTTCTTTTTTTGTAAAATCTCACGAAATACAGTCTTAACTTCTTCTTTTTTGGAAAATGACACGAAATATAGTTTCTCTTGATTCAATTTTTAATGATGAGCCACTCCTCTCCTAACTAGGTGGCTGTTCAAATGAATCTTCAAGTTCAAGGTCATGACTTCGATACCCAGGGTTGCACATATCTTCCAGGAGTCCTCCTCTAAGCCCAGCTCGCAATCAAGAAAAGAAAAGCAAAGCCAAAAATCTCTTGATTACCCACCACTTCATCCGTAACACACCCAGGGTCCAGACGGCCCAAACCACCACCAATTTCTATATTTCTCTTTATTTATAGAAAGTAGAACATTGATTAAAAGAGCCGGCAGGTCCTAACCAAACACAGAACCAGATCGAAGTGGTGGTTCAGAAACTGGAATCGGAACCAGAACCCGAGTGATCCTGATAAATTGGGACCAGCGGTTTTGACCTGTGCATCCTCGATCACCCGGAACCAGCCATGTCTGTTCTTGATGTAATTTTTGTGTTGTTTTTTTCTTTCTTTATATTATGCAGCGGAGCCTATCCAAAATGTGCTGCTTGTCTACACCGGAAAAAGAAGAAGTGCTGATTGTTTAATTTGTTTGTCTAACTTCTCATCTGGAACAATAGAATTCATCAATCATTCTTTCTGTTTATTGGTGCAAAGAATAGCAACACCCACTACAAACTGTAACTGGAGCCGAAGAGGTTCTAGGTTGTGGTAAACTGGGACTGGCGGCAGTGGCGGATCTACATTAAGGTAAGGTGGGGCAGCTGCCCCACCTGAAATTCAAAAAATCAGTGAAAATTTACAGGACATGATTGAATCTATGGCTACTATACATAGTTTGTCTCACGCCACCAAAATTTCTAAATCTACCACTGACTGACATCTTTGAACCGCCAATCCTCATTCAGCCAAAACCAGCCATGTCTATACTCTTGATGCAATTGTTGTGTGTTGTTTCTTTTTTCCTTTTTTTACATTATGAAACACAATCTATTTAAAAAGTGTTTCTTGTTTACGCACAAAAAATTAACAGTTAATTCAACATGAGCTACGTCATTCTTTATTGTTTCTAAGGGGTCATTTTTGTACAATTAATCTCAAGCAGGGATAAAAGAGGAGGGTTGGTTAGGCTTCCAATAGCTAGCGTAAAACTTTGTCGGATTTACCTACGTTGAATTCTACAAATATAAAATTCTTTAATCATTTAATAAAAGAAATAATTAAAAATTATATTTGATTAATAGAACATTTTCTTAAAGATATCATACCAAGTCTATTTGAGCAAAGAACAACGACACCAACAAAAAGGTGAAGGGATTATAAGCCCGACCTTTTTATGATTATTTAATTAATTATAGAGATTCCACATCCCTTTAGAGATTATCATCTATTAAATCAACTTGAATAGAGTTTTGCCAACACATTAATTGACCATAAAGCCGGCCATTTGCCAATGGAGAAAACAATGTGCTTGTTCAGCTTTTGTTTCTTCCCTCTTTATTCCCTAAGCAACCGCACGGAAACTGCCTAGAGACTCGTTCACTAGCTTCCTTTCATGCACGTCGAATTCTATCTTCTTCTTGAATACAGGGAAAGAAAAGAAACAAAAGCTAAAGGAGAAAATTAAAGGCAAAGGCCATTACAATGAAAGAATTAAACCATGCTTTTTTCTCGCATCCTCCCATTTTTGTTGAAGAAGACATGTATATGTTATATTTCCTACACAAGGTCCGAGCTGTGGAACTGTATTTAGAGCCATTTGAGCCCTGCGAAGAAACGTCGCACAAATATTACTTGCATATATGTGTATATATTCATGTATATATATGTATATGTTTACATAGATAGAAGGAGCAATAGCTGTATAATATTTAAATTTTATAATCTTACTAAATCTTTAAGATTAACGGTAAAGATTTTAATTGTAAATGGTATATTGAATATACATTGAAAGTATAAATTACAAATGATATTTTTAATTCAAATCTCTACCGTTCTAAAAAATATGAGTAATAGAAATTTTTATGCAAAGATTATATTCTGAAAGAAGTTATGCAATTGCCACTTCTCATGTGTATATATATATAGATAGATAGATAGATAGATAGATAGATATATAGAGAGAGAGATGTATATATGTGTGCGTGTGCTAGAGCCATATGATACAACCCTATTTTTTTATTTTCTAGATGCATATCTGTCTTTGTGGCCCACTAACCCTGTCAAAGGACACCATCTAGAATAAAGCAATAAAGATGGGTTCTCTTTCCACAGTAGTACACAACAATGAACGTGGAACCAAAGAATGTGATTTGAATTTCAATTATTACAGGAAATATATAAATCCATGGACATAGAAACCATTAAAACTTGAAATTAGGTGACGCATCACCAATAATCCAGAGAAAGAAGCTTCACACATCCACGAAAACAAAGAGAGCAGGACTCTTGCGATTCTCATGTACATTATATGAACTTCGGGGGTTAGAGAGAGAGGATACGTTAAAAAATGAATGATGATGGTGGTAATGATGATATGGAGGCACGGGATTGATGGTGTTAAACTTGTGAAACCAGTAGCAGCTTTTTTACCTCCTTTTCTTTTTGCTTCTTCTTGGTATTCGTCTTCCTTCTTCTTCTCTCTTTATCTGCTTTTGTCCTTTTCGGTATGTTCAACGATTGAATATCGTTGTTCATGTTTGCAGAATTTAAAAGATGCAGTTGGCTGGACCAAAAATCAAGGCAGATATACAGAGCTTGTTCTCCTTTCCTTCGAAAAGGAGTTGCAGTGATGATTGTGTTGTTTCCAATTCTCTCTTTTGTTGTCCTTACCTATGATGATCCAGATGCTGCTGTTCCTGCCAGTACTTTAGCCATTCTGCTTCTTGGGGATTGGATAGTGCTGGTTCCTGCTACAACCAATCACACAGAAAAAGAGGCTAGGGTTATTGCTTTCAATTACTGAATAGGTAGGTATTCGTGTCAAGAAAACAAGAATTTAAAATATAAATTGTGGAGTGTGTTTGCGCAAGCGTGTTTTCACATGCAAGCGTGTTTTCACATTCTATAAGTTACTGCTTGATTTATCTGTCCAGTCCGAGAATAGCGGAACACAAAGTATTGTTTTATCAAATTGCATGGACGAAGCTTAGGTCTTTTGATGCAGGGGTCCAGGCTTCTCTTTCCTTGAAACCCTAGTTTTGGCTTACACCCACACATAGATACATATACATATATATGTATGCATACATGTATATGTATATGTATATCTTTGTGTGTGTAGAAAACATGCATGTAAATATATATTGTTTAGATGATAACTTAGTAGGAATGGACTGAGTATATTTATAATTACGATTTCAGGAGTTTTAAAGTCACGTAATCCTTTTTGAGCTTATTTTATAAGAAAGCTGTGGCTACGCAAACCCCTACCAAACTTACATTCAGGATCAAAACTCCTACCAGATAGCTTATGGATATCGAACCCCTGACCTTGACAGGGTTGGTCCTCTAGCCTCTTGGCTTCAAAAGTTTATTTCAAAAATATCCTAAAATATTTACTTATATATACATATATATATATATATATATATATATATATATATATATATATATAGAGAGAGAGAGAGAGAGAGAGAGAGAGAGAGACCATACTTTGTAAGAGGTAGATTCCTTTGTTGAGGGTTAGCATCCCCCGACTAGTTATATTTTCTGCGGAAAACTAAAACATAATTTCCTTGTTTTTTCACTAAGGTATATAATTCATTTACTCTGATGCCCATATATAGGAGGGCTATTATCTACGAAAGCCCTCAACAAGAAAAGTTCTCACTTTCTTCTATTTCCTCTTTAGAGCCGAGGCATATAAAAGTCGTGCTAAGTCATCCTTAATGATCCTCAATCCAATAAAAAAAGATGGATGGCTGACATCAAATTACAAGAAAAACAGGTTGTATTTCATCTAAAAAGTTTTTATTCTTTTTATATTTTTATCTCAACTATTCATCTATTATCGGATTGGTAGGAATAATTACTCATGATTGCTTATGTGTATATATACATGTATATATATATATATATATATATATATATAGGTATAGAGAGAGAATGTGGTAAATACTCAAACTTCGTCCATTTTATCATTTCAACAGTTTGATGTTTTAGATGAATGGATAAAGTGATAAAGTAAAAAGAATTTAACGTAGTTAATGCATTAAATGTAAATTACAGAAGTATAATAATACTTTTAATTTAAATTTCTATCATTTATCATGTTAAGCAAATGATAGAGAGTTTAAGTAGATTTCACCATGAACAGGTTTTGAGTACCACAACCTACATATATACGCACACAAATAACATATTTGATTTTCTTTCCCGTTAATGACAATATCAGTATTTTGAAGCAGACTTACCTTAACTTCTTGGTGGGTGCAGTCAAACATCTCCTCTAGTGGCAGTTTATAAGAAGAAGCAGGCCTCTCCGCCAACTTAAGCTGCTGGTGCTGCTGATTCTGTAAAAATCAATAGTGGTATCAAAATTGCAAGATTAGACAAGGCAAAAGTATATCATATCATTTGATTAAAGCTTGAACGATATTGGAACTTCTGTTTGAAGAAACTCGATCAGAGAATGGTGATATTTTGTTGCTACCTGAAATTTTTCGCTTTGGAGGAACAACCGGGACACATGAAATGAATCATCCATGACCAGTGAAGCTTGTTGCATGGGAGGGTTCAGTATGGTAGAAACAGAATCGGATGGCCTACTTATATGGTAAGCCCCTGTGACCACCTGATGCGTCTCTTGTGCGATACAAAGAGCCCTCTTCTCATGCTCTTCATGCTCTTCACGCTCGCAATGTGTTGAACTCTCTGCAATTTCAGCATTCTACAACGAAAAGAAAATGACACCAGCTCTAATTATTTCCATCAGCATCGACTTCTCTGAAAAATATCCACAACACACATATGCACAAACACATACATACATATATATAATAGAGAGACAGATAAATATAAATAGATAGATAGACAGATGTATATTATATGCATGTATATATATACGAAAACCGGATTATGTTCACTCACTCGTGTTCATCCATTATTGTTCGGTGGGACTAGTGAAATTTTAAAAAAATTTAAAAGATTTTGAAAAGGTATGAATGGCAATATTTGTTGTACTCATCCTCCTAAAAATAATGATCTAGCATTAGTGGGCAGTGTCAGTGACCAGCAGATTCAATTACTCTCCTCTCTCTCTCTCTCTCTTTTCTCTCTCTCTCTCTCTCTATATATATATATATATATATATATATATATATATGTATATATATATATATGTATGTATATATATATATATATATGTATGTATATATATATATATGTATGTATATATATATATATATGTATGTATATATATATATATATGTATGTATATATATATATGTATATATATATATATATATATATATATATGTGTGTGTGTGTGTGTATGTGTGTGAAAATCCATTGATTAATTCTTGAATCTTTAATAAAATATTTTTATGGACTCTTAATTTTAAATATAATAGTCTGTGTTCATGTTGAAAAGTGTCTCAAATGAGATTCTTTTGACACTGTATGGGATTCCTTTCCACTTTATCATGAACTTAACGATAAGAATCGACTGAAGATTTTACTGTTCCCTTTCACTTGGTAATACCCCCTTTCTGCTTTGTACTTGCATTTGTTTATTCCATCTTTCCCAGTGGTGACACAGTAAAAGGACTTTGGAAATCTCCCAAGAAACTTCCATGCATTCAAATTGTAGGAAAAGAGAAATTGGGTGCATGTGGCTCCACGAAATGCAGACAACTAATTTGAGTACGTACCTCATCAAAGGTCTTTCTGAAAGGTCCAAAGCTGAAACTATCGGCAGTTGTTATCTGCTGGAGATCTAATGTTTCAAAGCTTGCTCTTGAGAGTTCATGATCTCTCTGAGTTGTTTCTCTGCAGGAAGAACTCCCACTGACACCCTGATCAATAATCCTACTGTGATCCACTATCTGCTCGGTACTAGACTGCGAGTTAGCCTTGTCCACACTGGTGGCAGCCCGATCGGACCAATTGCACTGCCTGGGCTGGGTCTGGTAGAAGATCTTGCACACCACGAGCTCACCTTCCTTCTCTTCTTCATGTTGGCCTAAATGGTATTGATGCATGACCCAGTTGGTCTTCTCGGGTTTCCGGTGCTTGCCGTAGTTGTTGTAGAGAACCAAGATCTTCTTGCAGCCTTTCTGTTTCCCGTTCACCATTACTGGCCTCGTCTTGCCCGTCTTGTGCCACCTTGTTTCGCCCACTTGTAGGTCACATTCTGTTTGGATCTTCCTTCTCTTCCTTGTTCCAGTTGTGTATGCCTTTGACGGTCTGTGGAAGAAATGCCTACTTAAGCCATCTCTTGTCACACCTGAAGGATCATGATCAGTTTGTTCAAACAACATTAAACCCCATGATACTTTACTTTTTATGCAACGTCGACCAAGAAATTAGTAATCATATTCATATTTTAGTTGTTGGTGTGTTAAATTGGTGTATGCTTGTGTAAGAGAGAGAGAGAGGACCACCGATCAAGTGATCTGGTAGGTCATGATCTGACACTAATAGGCATGTTATTCATGATGGACGTCAATCTGAGCCGAAGCGCCATCGATTTGGGCGTTGGTGCAGTACATCCTGATCTCTCATATCGCATGGGGGCATCTCTTCACACACACACACACACACACACACACACACACATATATATATATATATATACGCGTATATACATAAATACATAATATCTAATATATACACATTCGCATGTATGTATATGTAGTATACGTGTGTGCGTGCTTGTGTGTGTCTATATATATATATATATATATGAGAGAGAGAGAGAGAGACCAGGGAGTTTTTCCGGGTGGGTGTAACAAATCCCATCTTCTCCTTCAATTGTGGGGATAAATTCATCGATCAACGGGTGAGCTGCCTTTGACTGCTGCGACTCCGAAAGCACTTTTGCTTGGAGGTGTTCTATCAGCTCTTGGTCTGTCGGATCGAATTTCACACCAGCGGGAAGTCCAAACCAATCCTGTAAAATAAACCACACAAACCACTGTCATCTTCATTCTCGCACACCCACACAATACAAACTGTAGCAAGTTCTCATTAATTTATGACAGGGAGAAAAGATTAATTTGCAAACAAGCGGATGCTTTCTAATTACCTATATCCTAATCACACACGCATACACACACAGGAGGAGAGAGAGTGAGAGTACTGGTTTGCAATGCAGTTTGTACCCACATCCGGGGCATTGCTTGGATCCACCAAGCTGGTGCTCTTCAAGCTTTGCGTCGATGAGATCTGCTGTACTACTGATTGAAGGAAGGTGACTCTTTTCCATACTTCGAAAATTCATCAAACTAATCGCAACCACCTTACCATACTACCTTTCTATTGATTTCGCTCCCTATCAACACGCCGGAAAAAATCTGCGACCTCCCACTTTCCTTCGATTCGCTGTCAGTTCTGGTGAAAAGCTTCCGAATTCCCCTTGACGGCTAAGTGGTTTCTCACCATCCAAATTCCAGTAAAACCTCTCGATATCTTTCTCCCTCATCTGTTTGACATGTAACTGAACTGTAGAAAGAAAAAATTAATTAGTCAATGAATTTAGAATCCAAATATAGATTTCTCATTTCAACCATAAACCTGAGGAGAATCAAACAAGAAAATGATTCGGAACAAACATGAGGAATTTGAATTAGAATCCTACACTGAGCATGCTTCTTGGAGAGAGAGGAGCGAGGAGGAATGCGCTCTGCTACTTTAACTGATGCCAAACGGAAAAGAAAAAGGTGAGGCAAGCATTAACCTTTATGCCAAAATTAAGCTGGAGATGCACGTAGTGTGCAGCAGTGAAACCCTAATTGTATTTTAATATTTATTAACTCTCTTTTCTTAAATAATACAATAGAAAATCTGCTCCCAGGAAGCTCTCTTGAGATTTTAACGATCACCAACAAACTGTAATCTATTGTCATGAACAAGAAATACCGTCCTTCATATTAACTGAACCAGGGAGCACCAACATATATATGAGGCAACGGAAATAAATCATTAAATAAAAAGAAAATAGAAGAAAAATAACGTGAAAGGGAGAAACACTCACATGGGCTTTTGAAATTTCTGCGTGAGGAGCTCACCTTGTGGATCTCATCATTTCTTGTGCCATGTCGGGGTTTGCAGAGGAAGGGGGGTGAACTTGAAGGTTGCTTGAAACGTAAGGCAAGTGAGCAGTACACTCGATGGACCCATTGAAACGTATTTTATAGCATTAAAAATGAAGGAACAGAAGCTTTTCCAAGAAGCACCTTATAACATGGATTTCCAGCTAAAACTTTTCAAAGGAAATCAGGATTAAAATTCTCTCTCTCTCTCTCTCTCTCTCTCTCTCTCTCTATATATATATATATATATATATATATATATATATATATATATATATATATATATATAATTATATATATATATATATAATTATATATATATATATATAATTATATATATAATTATATATATAGAGAGAGAGAGAGAGAGAGAGAATAGCATATACCTTTTTCTTTTCCTTATTTTTGACTTATCATAGTGTAACTGATAAGTGTTTTCTTAATAAAAGCAGGCTTTGATTTAATTGGAATGTAGACTGAAATTTTTGTTTCCAAATCCAATGTGTGAACCCCATTCATGCATGTTTCACATTATAATTAACATCTACATAATGACTTGACCGTGTACTTTGAGAGATTTTACTGCCAACATTGGTTGGTTCAAGCGGGTCGGCACTTGTTCCCCAAGCATGGTTTCGGGTTCGAATATTGAAATAGGGAGAAGTTATTCTAGTGTTGGGGAGAGCTTTACCCACATAGTGAGCTGGCTCGAATCGGATTAGTCAAGGTCCTTGTGGGCTTCCGGATGCCGGTATTTAAACCCAAAAATAAAAAAGAAATTACTCTTTTTTCCTCATTTTCTGCCGCTTTCTCACAGATGAAAAACAGTAAACTTAATTAGGAATAATTTATGGATGACTATCTGTCTTAATTAGTAAAGGAAAACCCCAAAAAGAGATAGTAAAAAAGATAATTAGCACGGAAAATGTTAGCTCAACGGCAGGGCGCTCTAGCACCATTGTTGCTGGTGGGGAGTTCGACTCCGAGAGGGTGCATGTGTATGTGTGGAGGTGGGTGTTAGGCTTTGCCTCCTCTTGTAAAAAAAAAAAAAATACAGAGCACTTATGGTTGTCATAATATATACTTGAACTCTGGTATTGTCTTAGAAATCTTCAAGCACAGTCACAAGACATGCACCATATGTCATTCTTTGAACTGTAAGACAACATCAATAAAACCATCATGACGTCCCCATCTGTAAGCACTAATTAGTATAAAAACAATAATTATGAAAGGTAAAAAAAAATATATCGTAGAAATGGTGCCTTATACTCCCACTAAATTTTAAAATTTGCCTATTACCATTGTAATTGTCGTTCATTTTTGCCCTATTGTGTTATAAAATTTGTTCCTATTACATGAATGGACTTATTGTTCTTGCCCCTATTACTTAAATTTTTTAGGTCCATTACTACTGACTTTTTTAAGAGAAAAAGACCCTTGGCAACCATGATAAAAATCTTAATGCAACATTTAATGATAAAATTATAGTTTTGGTCATATGGTATATTTATTTTTAATTTAGTTCTTATATTTTTTTCAAATTAATCCTCATATTTATAAATATTTTTAAAATAATCTTTATGCGTTAATTTTGTTTTTAAAAAGTTAATTTAATTTTGACTAAGCAAATTAATCCTCATATTTATAAATATTTTTAAAATAATCTTTGTCGTTAATTTATTTTTAAAAAGTTAATTTAATTTTTGACTACATCTTATAGAGAAAAGAATTTTTAAAAGAGCACTAAGATTAGACAAAAGGATGTCAACTAAGATGAAATACATATACTATAACAATAAACATCTTATTCGTGACGACATATAAAAAAAAAAGAATATTTAAAGAAATTCTTATTAAATAAAAAAATATTTATTTTATTAGTGTTACTTGATACGATATTATACGCTTTATAAGCAAGAAATTAATTAGCCGACGTAAATTATTTTAAAATTTACAGAAAAAGTGTGATGATTGATTTTGAAAAGTTAAAAAATTATAAGAGACCTAATTGAAAACTGAGCAGTAAACTATAATGATAATAACTTTTATTACCTTTACCAAATTTAATTTTCTTATACAAGGGTTACCAAAAAGAAAAAATATGTAAATCACCATTTTTTAATTATTAAAACAAAAAGAGAGAAGAATCAAGTTCTTAATTTTCCAACATTGATTTGATTTGATTTGATGTTTGGTGTTCAGCTGAATTGAAAAATAATTTTATACCTTAAAGAAAAGAAAATAATAACTTCAACATTGATTTGATTTGATTTGATGTTTGAAATTGTTCGAATTGAAAATAGATTTTATACCTTAAAATGAAAAAGAAAATTTAACTTCTTCACAAAAAATATTTCTACGCATTACCCAATCCGACTTTAGATTAATAATGCGAATTATAAATATTGGGACATTTATAAAAAAACTAGAATTATGTTTACTTCTAACTTCTTCACGCGAGAGAACGACTGAGTTCGAGTGCGGTCGCTCAGCAGGGGAGTAAATTAGCTTTGGGCCACGTGTCGTCCAAGGAGCAGATACATGTCGTTTAAAACTGTAATCACACCGTTCATCATAAACTCTCCTGTATTGAACGCCGCCATATAGTACACACTGTACGGTTTTGCCCTAAACCCTAAATCGTATATTTGAGCGAATCATTAGGCCATTAGGGTTTATTTGCAGCTGATAATTAACACTAGCTTTTGTGAGGTTAGATCCTTCCTATTCTCATTCCTTTCCTACTTCTGATCCTATCAATATTCAGAATTTTCTTCAGCATATGCTGTAATCGGTGATCTCTCTATCAATAATTGAAATTGCTCTTGGCATATGCTGTCATCGGTGATCTCTATTTTGTTGCTTTGAATTTCAGGTGCAATGGCCAACAACATCCCGCTTTCTGTCCTGCCACCGATATTGAACAGCAGGTATTCTTTCTTTCTCCGATTTTGTACCCTCACAAGCGAATAATCATTGCTGTTATTATTATTCTTATTATTTATTATTATTATTATTATTATTGTTGTTATGAGCCTAGCAAGCCAAGCCCAGGTTGTTTAAACATAACTTGACGTTGAGCCTGAAGATCGAAGATTGTTCAAGCTCAAACTCACGCAGGAAATTCTCTTAATGAATCGAGTCTACTCGAGCTTGCTTGTACGTGAGCTCGACTGGGCTCGATCGTGCCCTTACTCTTGGCAAGCCGGGGTCAGGGAAATCCATGCAGATGTTCAACATCTTTGCTATCGAACTCTTGACCACTGTTACATAATGTGTTCTTTAGATATTTTACTTTTATTATAATTTACATTCTGTTACAAAACGAGCTCATTTTTGTGATTGGTTGAAGTCGACAGGTTAGAATTCGGGTTCCTTGATCTTTATGTTTGGGTCGGTTCAGGTATGACTTTTACAAAACCATTAAAAATGGATCTAAACAGTTTTGGACTATGGACGCTTAAATGGGTTCAGATGCCCAATCGGGTCCGAGATAGGATACGTACTTAAACCCTAGATGTGTACATGACCCCACACATGTTTTTGCTCATTTTTGCACATATTTTTGTACCATCGTACATGTTTCTAGTAAGGTTCCATGGGATACCTCTTTTTTCTGAGATTCTCCGAAGAACATCCCTTACTACCCTATCATAAGCTTTTCTAAATCAATAAATATCATGTAAATTATGCGCACTAATGTCCACCAAAAATTACACAACAAGAGCTTATGGTTTGAACTCGTTGGATAAAGGCATGACATGACATGATACCAACACAACACAAAATATGAAGTTGCTGGCAATATAAAATGATAAACCCGGCAAAGTATAGAACCCAGAAAGTTCAAATTAACGCGAAAAATATTGAGTTTGATTCTTTTCTATTACAAAATATCGTGTCATGAAATGACACGATACAAATATGACCTGTTCCCACTGCATCGCTATATCTTCTTCAGGCTGAGGGTGAGTGATCAACCCCAACCAACACCTCTTTGTTCTCACCAATTCCTAACTACAGCGTGCCCCACTCCACCATGTCAAGGGCTCAAACACAACTTACGGATTTTTTCTTAACCAAACGAAGTCGACCGGAATCGACCGGAATCCGTACGTAGTCACAGATCTACATTTAGCTCAGGTGGGGCATCCGCTCCACCCAAAATTATGTGACTCATGGTTAATTCTATAAGCAGAAGGATCATGTTTAAGGTGGTTTGAACATTTGGAGAGGCCATTAAACAAACCTCTCATGAAAAGACATGAGAAGTAAGATGACACTTTAATTGGAAGAATGAAGGCCTCAAAACAGTTTTTCAAGTAACGAGTTATGATTTTTTTTTAGTTTAGTGATCACGTAACAAAAAATAGATAACGATTTAGTATATCCTCATTAAGCGTGTTCACGGTCCGGTCCGGTTTGGTTCGGTTCTAGCCTCAACCTCGAACCAAAATACTTACAATCCCTAATATTTTGAAAACCGAATCAAACTGTGGCATGATCAGAACCGAACCAAATTTCTCTCAACCACAACGTTTTTTTGTAGTGCAACATAGGGGGCAACTGTCAAAGGGCCATGTAGCAAGCTACTGTACGCATTACCCTCTAAAAAAAGTATAATGTGGTCAATGACCAACTAAAAGATATTATCATTACTTATAAGAACCAATACTAAACTTGATATTATCAAAAAGGCCAAGAAAAGTATGTCTAAGCAAGTTGTAGAGAGAGAAACTTTGATTTCTAGGATCCAAAACTGAGAAAAACTAAACCAAACTGAATTGAAATCCTCTAAGCAAGTTGTAGAGAGAGAGAGAGAGAGAGAGCAATTAGCATTGGGAAGTAGAGGAATGTGGCTGAGGCAGCTGGAGGTTTGATGGGTGGCAGGCGTGGCTCCTGAGTAAGGTCACTAAAGTGACAACCTTAGGCCTCAAATCCTTGTTCCACACTTATAATATCCAATTTTATAGGCCCCAAGTTCCCATATTTTAGAACAAAATTTAGAAGTTAAGCTTTGGGCCTCAACTAGTTTTGAGCGACCTCTAATGTGTGAAGGAGGCAGAATAGAGTGGTGCACACCAAGTGCACAGGAAACAATTACTCTATCTATCTATATGTATATATAGGTTCTTTCTCTGTAAGATCCTAGTAAGGTTCTTTCAAGTTTACCATGAGAAAGCCCAAAACGATACATGGTATCTTATGAGACAAATAATACCTGGTTTAAATAGAAAATTTTAAAACTTAGCCAGGGTCGAATCTGGATTTCTCATGGTGTTCCGAAAAGCCGGTCTGTTACAAGGCATTGTATCAAACGCGACCCATTGACACCAAAATCAGAGCCAAACCCATTTGCCTTCTAGGATAATTCTTCGCAAAGATGACGACACAAAAATCCTCAGGAATTTATAGTTATTTGTGCTTTAATACGTATTTAGAAGTGAATAAGTATATATACCCATATTTATACATAAATACGAATACTTCGAGCAGGTTCGACCAACATGCCGTCTAGTAACTTGCCTAATCAAATGGCTGACATAAACAAACAATCTTGATTAAGCAAATCAAAATGAGCTTTACCCTCAAAGCGGGTTGACCCGACTCAAACTAGATTACTTGGGTCCTTGTGGGCTACACTGGAACCAGCCGTTCTAAACCGTTCATTTCAGTTTTCTTGGAACCAGAAACCAAAACAGAATAAAAAAAGTCATTCCAATTTTTGAAATTAAAAAAATTAAGAAAAATATTGAAACCACTGGTTCCATCAAGTTCTTGGTCTTGTTTAGTTTCGATTGAAACCACCAAACCGTTTACAAACCCCTCTCTTCCAAATACTAATGGTTTAAAAAATAATAAGAAAAAAGTTTTTTTCACAAGAGGAAACAATAAAGAATGATCTAGCTTATTGTGAGTGAACCGCTGACACGACACATGACAGAGCTTTATGGAAATAAAGAATCCATGTAGCCGACCCTGTCTAGTATGATAAAAGGCTTAGTTGTTGTTGTAGGAGGCTGAAGCCTAACACATACTCGTGCATACTCAGAATTGAACTCCTACCAACAACAATGGTGTTAGAGCGCTCTACCATTGAGCTAATGCTTTGAGTGCAAAGTAAATAAAAGATTTGCTACAAGGAGGTATGGTGCATGCAAGAGGAAACACAAGGTTAAGAAAGCCTTACGAAAGTTGGCTGTTAAGAGGAATATGCGTAATCATGCGAATAAGATCTAGACGTCTTGCAAGCCGAGCCAAGAACAGCCACAAATGAAACGAGCCGAGCCACGAGCAGGCTAAGCTTGTCTTGGCTCGGTCCTTTTTAGCAGCTCCATAAACAAAGGAGGGCATTTTCGTCAAAACTGAATTCGTTATAATTACATATTTCCAATCGCATTTCCCGCCTCCGTCGAAATAGAAAACCCTCGGGAAGAGAGAGAGAGAGAGAGAGAGAGAGAGAGAGAGAGAGAGAGAGAGAGAGAGAGAGAGAGAGATGAAGAAGAGGAACGACGATGGGAGCTCGGAGAAGAAGAAGCGGAGGGTTAATTTCTCAACGATCGGTAACCCTTTTCTATGCCCTCTCCATCCGAGTGTTTGCTGAACGAAAATCCTATTTTCTTGGTTTCTGTTTCGTAGTTGAAATATATCTGTTGTTGAATCTACCGGTTTTATCGGATTTATTCTTATTTTAGAATTACTTGGAAGGAAAGTATCTTCCGTATTCCTGGATGTCAAAAACATGCTCCCGATCCGTTGTTTTTGTTACGTTTTGGGATTCTATTGGACACGTTTGGGGGTTCCCGTGAAAAAATGATTACGTACTAGTCCGTTCGATTACGATGGGAGCTTAGGTTACATAAAGAATTCAACCTGTAATAGGAATTGAGGATAATGCTGTTAGAGTTTGCACTGTATTTTAGAGGATGAACTAATTATATCGACCACCATTAAGTGAAGCAATGGAGGATATTTTAGCATGTACTTATCGGAGAGAGATGCTCACTAATTTTGAATCACCCAGTTAGATTACAGAGTATCTGCAAGAATGTAAAAAGTAGATGCGTGTTGCTATCTTCGGTTGTTTGCTCCATGATACCTGTTTTTGGTGACGTGGATCCATACAGAACCTTATTGAACACGTGCAGCCTTTGTTTCAGTATAGAACAACATTGACCATAAACCCATCATAACCTAGAATTTCGAGATTGAGTTTTATTAAATTGTTGATAGAGAATCGGAGATGCCATTACATTTATGCTCTCCTTGAGAGATGGAGATGCATACTCAAAAACTAAATTCAGGATTTCGTGAATGGAGGATTTGTCAAACACATTCAGTTGTTTGTAGCCCACACAAAATCCTTACATGCATGGTATCAATGGCAACAAAATCACAGTAGTTGTAACACAAAAGCTGGAGATGGGCATGGAATTGGGAATCTAGTCCTTCTTAGTTCTTAGGACAGACGTTAGGATAGGGGATCTGAGGCTGCCAAACTTACAGCTCTAGGTATTTTTCACTGTGTGTGTCCCAATCAACTGATGGAGTCAAAAATTTTTTTGGTTGTATTTCTGACTTCTCAAATATGGATCCTAAAACAGAGGTTTATTTTAGTTGTCTTAACTGAGTTTTTTTTTGTTGTTTGAATCAATGTTATAAATATCGTATTGTATTGTACGATATGATACATGATATGAGTGTATCGATACATGAACCGATACGATTCAAGTACATGTATCGTAATAGACATGTATCACACCCATATCGTAATGTATCGTACGATACACTGTGATACGGGTACTGCATCACACGATACACCCTGTATCATATGATACACTGTATTACAATACGGGATAAATTTTCTTATGACTTTTGATTTTATGATTTTTCAATATTTTAATGTACTGTGTATCAGTGCCCTATACTATATGGGCGCCGATACGCTAATTACAACATTGGTTTGAATTGATAGATTTCTATTTGTATTTTGTGACTTTTGTCATCATGGTGATGCTCATAAAGTGAATAGGTTGCAATCAAGTAATTGATGGCCACTGAGCTGACCTTGTTTCTTTCAATGCTGCTTCTGAAAATTAAGCTCATATTGAGAACTAAAATGACATCTTAGCTGTTTGATCTTTTGACTATAAATTACGTACCTAATCAATACGCAAAAGAGAGTACCTTTTCGGCTTTTCCCATTCTTTGAGTTCTTCCTTTTCCAAATATCCATGGGCTTGGAGGCAGATAATTTAGACAAATTCTTTAAGCTTGAAGTCTTTTGATAAGCTTCAAAGTATGAATTGTTAAACTAGTGGAGTTATTTTGACAACAGATAGCTTGAGGCACTATATAGTGGGGTTTTGGGCTAACTAAATTGTCAATTCTGCTAGTAAAGCTTTATGCTTATTTTCTTTCACTTTCCAACCAATCTTTGTGCTCCAACACCATCATATACCAAGTTATAAATCTAATCACGTTACCTTATGTTCTCAAAGGAACAATAAAATTACTCGCTTTGTAGTAGCAGTGCAATAGGTACACTTAGTGCAGTAATTTCGTTTTTTCATTTTCTCTTTCCCGTTAATTGTATCATAGTTATAATTGTTTCATTTGTTTGTTGTATCCCATGCATACCAATACTCACCTGTTTGTTTGCTAGAGAAGCATCCATTTCTACTGCCTGTTAAATTATTTTGTTGACAATAACGTATTGTGATATTGCTTCCTTGCATATCTATTGACTATTAGTGCTTTCACCTCTTTGTGACGTTGTGTCATTTGTGCTTGTGGGTCTGTTTGTAGTCTGTACCACGTCCCTGTTAGTTTGCTTCTCATTTGTCTAATTATATGACCTGATATTGTTTATGCATTTTCATTATGTGGCTCTATTGCCATTACAACTCTTATACTAGAAATTGGATTATTCCTTTGCAGTATTATTCTCAATCTGCTATTTGTTTTCCCTTTTTCATATATCAATTTCGGTCATTGTCAGCAGATGTTGGAGTTGATGCAAATGACTGCATAAAAGTCTTTCTTGGTATGGTTTACTTTGGTACTTCCTATTTTTAATTGTTGGTTCCTTTTTTTTTGAATGAGTGATTGATTGAAAGCACTCGGTGACATATCTTGAAACTGTTTCTGTCTTAAATGGTTGACAAATATAACAAACAGAAAACTATATTTTTTAGTGAGAAATGGGTTGGTAAATTGCGCAAACTAGGATAGTGGGATTTGCTTTTTGTTAAATTAAAGAAAGTAGTTAGAAGAATAGAGGCTATTTAATTTAAAAGTATAAACAACAACAATAACTAAGCCTTTTCCCATACTAGATGGGGTTGGCTACATGGATTCTTTGTTTTTAGATAGCTTTATCATGTACCATACTAGCAGTTAACTCAATATAAACTAGATCATTCCTTATAGTTTCTTTCCAACACTTTTGTGGTTGTCCTCTTCCTCTTTTAACATTTTCACAATCTAGTTTTTCATATCTTCTTATGGGAGCATCCTTTGGTCATCTTTCTAAATGTTTAAACCATCTTAAATGATTTTTTCTCATTTTGTCCTCCAGTGGTGCTACCCCCAACTGGTTTCTAATAACCTTATTATGTATACCATCTTTCCTTGTGTGACCACTCATCCATCTCAACCTTCTCCTACGAATATCTTTTGAACATATTGATGATTAACTGCCCAATACTTAGAACCACAAAAATTAACAGGTCTAATTATTGCTCTATAATATTTATCTTACAACATTAATAGTATCTTTTATCACATAAAATACATGATGACCCTCTCTATTTTAACCAACCAGCATTAGTTCTATGCATAACATCTCCATCAATTTTTCATCACTTTGAAAATTTGACCCTAGGTATTTAAAACTTTTCTTGTGAGGGATACAATGTGTGTCAATCTTAATTTCTATGTCCTCTTATCAAACTTATGTTCCATATATTTTGTCTTTGTTCTACTAAGTCATAAGCCTTTACTTTCTAATGTTTCTCACCATAGTTCTAATTTCCTATTAACTTTTTTCTTAAACTCATCCACTACCATAATGCTATCTGCAAATAACATATACCAAGGTATTTCATCATTCATCTTGAATATGTTTTGTTAACTCATCAATGACCTATATAAATAAATATGGACTTAAAGTTGATCCCTAATGTAACCCAATATTAACTTCAAAGGATTATTGTATTCCTTCAGGAGTCCTCACATATTTTTTGCACCTAATTGTCCCTTATGTAACCCAATATTTGTTTTTTTATGTATATCAATGAGATACCTCTTTTCTAAGATTCTTCAAAGAACAACTCTTAACACCCTATCATAAGTTTTTTCTAGATGAATCGCTTATCTGTCAGGCATGAATCCAAATTGGTTCTCTGTTGTACTCAATACTTATCTTAACCTATATTTGATAATTATTTTCCATAATTTTGTATTATGACTCATTATATATGGGTATTACTCGCTCTCCATTCCTCATACATCTTTTGGGTTCTCCATATTTGATTAAATAGTCTTGTGAAACATCCGAGCCCCATCTCTTCTAGGATTTTTCATACTTCTATTAGAATATTGTTGGGTCCTATAGATTTACCAATCTTCATATATTTAAGAGCTTCTTTGACTTCTTTCTTTTAAATACATCGATAGAAATTACAATTTATATACTTTTCTAATTTGGTCAATTCTCTTAAGTTAATAATAATATCTGTATTTTCATTAAAAAACTTACAGAAATAATTTTTTCATCTATTTTTGATATCATCATTCGCTACTAGAATCTTCTCATCCTCATCTTTGATGAATCTAACAAAAATAAGATCCATAATTTTCTTATTTCTAGCCTTAGCTATCCTTAAAAACATCTCTTTCACCTTCTTGCTTTTTATATGAATTCTCTCAAATTTTAGCTTTTGCTTCATTAACGGCCATTTTCATTTCTTTCTTTGCTTTCTTATAAGCCTCCCAAGTTTCACTAGTCTTCTTCACATAATGCAATTTATAACAAGCCTTCTTTGCCTTGATTTTATTTTGCACCCTTTTACTCCATCATAAAGCTTCTTTTTGTATCGGTATGCCTCCCTTAGATTTGCTTAACGTATCTTTTGTCAATTCCCTAATATGTATAACCATATTGTAACACATATCAGAATGTAAAACTACATAATTCCAAGCATCTCCTTCAATAACTTTCTATTTAAATATATCTTTTTTCTCACATTTGAGGTTCCACCATCTAGTCCTACTAACTCTATGCACTCTATTCTTCTTTATCCACTTTAAGTAGTAAGCTTTCTCCTTGAATTACCTTGCAATCTTTACAACATTATCTATCTTTTTCTTCTAAACAAATAATCAATTTGTGTTTGTGATAAGCCACTCTTATAAGTAATTAAGTGTGCATCTCATTTTTTGAAAATTATATTATTTATAAAGAGATCAAAACAACAAACAACAACAACTAAGCCTTTTCCCATACTAGACGGGGTCGGCTACATGGATTCTTTGTTTTCGTATAGTCCTATCATGTGCCCTGTTAGCAGGTAACTCACAATAAGCTAGATCATTTTTATTGTTTCTTTCCAACACTTTTGTGGTCGTCCTCTATTTCTTTTAATATTTTCCAAATTTAGTTTTTCATACCTTCTTATAGGTTCTTCTTTCGATCTTCTTTCTATATGTCCAAACCATCTTAAATGATATTCTCTCATTTTATCTTCTATTGGTGCCACTCTTAATTTGTTTTTAATAACCTCATTATGTATACGGTCGTTTCTTGTATGACTACTCATCTATCTCAACATCCTCATTTCTGTCATCTTTTGTACATGTTTCTTTTGTACATGTTGATAATTTAACTGCCCAACACTCAGAACCATAAAACATGGCAGGTCTAATTATTGCTCTATAATATTTACCTTTTAACTTTAATGGTATCTTATTATCAGAAAGAATACCTGATGCTCCTCTCCATTTTAACCAACGAGCATTAATTCTAAGCATAACATCTCCATCAATTCTTCCATCACTCTAAAAAATTGATTCAAGGTATTTAAAACTTTCCTTTTGGGGGATGCAATGTGTGCCAATTTTAATTTGTATGTCCTATGAAGTAACCAAATGATCAAACTTATTTTGTCTTTGTTCTACTAAGTCAGAGGCCTTTGCTTTCTAGTGTTTCTCTCTATAGTTCCAATTTTCTATCAACTTTTTCCTTAGACTCCTCCACTAAGACAATGTCATATGCAAATAACATACACCAAGGTACTTCATATTGAATATGTTTTGTTAACTCATCAATCACCATTATAAATAAGTATGGACTTAAAGTTGATCCTTGATGTAGCTCAATTTTAACTTCAAAGAAGTTTGTCATTCCTTAATGGGTCCTCACACATGTTTTTGCACTATCGTACATGTCTCTAATAAGGTTAATGTATGTCAATTGGATACATCTTTTTTTAAGGTTCTCCAAAGAACCTCCCTCGGCACCCTATCATAAGCTTTTTTTAGATCAATAAATATCTTGTGAAGGTCTTTCTTTTTTGTTATAAAATGTTTCATAAGACGTCTCGAAAGGTGAATCGCTTTAACAGTAGATTTGTTTGGCATGAATCAAAATTGGTTCCCTTTTGTACTTGATAATTATCTTAACCTATGTTCGATAATTCTTTTCCACAATTTCATAGAATGATTCATTAACTTGATACCTCGATAATTCGCACAATTCTGAATGTCCCCCTTGTTTTTATATATGGGTATAAGTGTACTCACTCTCCATTTCTCGGGCATCTTTTCATTTCTCCATATTTCATTAAATAGTGTTGTGAGCAAAGTGGTTCCTTTTTCTCCTAGTATTTTCCAAATTTCTATAAGAATATTGTTTGGTCCTACCGATTTACCACCCTTCATATGTTTAAGAACCTCTTTGACTTTATTCTTTTGAATACGTCATTAGAAATTGTGGTTTATAACTTTATATACTTTTATAATTTGGCTAACTCTTCTAAGCTAATAGTAACATCTTTATTTTTATTAAAAAGCTTATAAAAATAGTTTTTTCATCTATTTTTTATATCGTCATTTGCCACTAGAATTTTTTTCATCCTCGTCTTTGATGCATCTAACATAATTAAGATCTTTAGTTTTCTTATTTCTAGCCCTAGCTATCCTAAAAATATCTCTTTCACCCTCTCTTGAGTTGAGTTTTTTATATAAATCCTCTCAAATTTTAGCTTTTGTTTCACTGACGACCTTTTTCGTTTCCTTCTTTGCTTTCTTATAAACCTTTAAAGTTCCACTAGTTTTCTTAGCATAATATAATTTATAACATGCCCTCTTTGCCATGGTTTTAGTTTGCGCTATTTCATTCCACCACCAAGCTTCTTTTGTACCGGTACACCTCCCTTAGATTCACCTAACACATCTTTCGCTACTTTCCTAATATGTATAGCCATATTGTTCCACATATCACAAGGTGTACCAATATAATTCCAAGCATCTCCTTGAAGGACTTTCTGCTTAAATATATCTTTTTCTCGCTTTTGAGGTTCCACCATTTAGTCTAAATAGCTCGATGCACTCTTTTCTTCTTTGTCTATTTTTTTTTATTTATAAATCCATAACTAAAAGTCTATGTTGGGTGGTTAAGCTTTCTCCCAGAATTACCTTGCAATCTTTACAACACGCTCTATCTTTTTTTCTATAAATAAAGTAATCAATTTGTGTTTGTCATAAGCCACTCTTACAAGTAATTAAATGTTCATCTCATTTTTTGAAGATTGTATAGAATATAAAGAGATAAAATGCCATAGCAAAATTTAAAATCTCCCTACCTTCCTCATTTATATCCCCAAAACCAAAGTTTTCATAAATACCTTGATATTATAATGCCGCTTTATCGACATGTCCATTTAAGTCTCCTCCTAAACAAATCATTTCTCTTTGTGAAATCCTTTGAATCACCTTATCTAACTCTTTCCAAAAAGATATCTTTATACTATCTTCTAGTCCTACTTAGGGTGTGTAAGCACAAACTATATTCAAAACCTATGCTCCTAACACTACTTTCAACATTATGATTCGGTCACCATATCGTTATGTCTACTACACTATCCTTTAAATCTTTATTTATGATAATACCAACTCCATTTCGAGCCATTTCCTTACTTGATTACCATAATTTAAAACTTGTATCCTCTATCTTCTCTGCTTTTTCTCCAACCCACTTTGTCTCTTGTAAACATAGAATATGAATCTTTCTCCAGATCATAGTATCTACTACCTCCATTAGCTTACTGGATAATGTTCCGATATTCCAAGAACCAATACGAATCTTATTATCTAGGACTAGCTTCCTTATCTCCAGCATCTGTCTATATTGAAAATGCAGAGACCATCACTGTAAATTATTCACTACATTCGGGCGGTAGCGGAGCTAGCTTCTTTACTCACACCCGTCCATGATGTGGGAACCTTCTTTGCAATTGATTTACTACATCCGGGTGAAAATGTAGTGGCCCTTGCTTACTTATCATTGCATTTGGGCTCTGCAGCGCGTCGCTAAGCGGGGACGCCCCAAAGCAATGCTCATAATTTGTGTATAGTATAAAAATCCGGCAAAGTTTTACACAGGTTGTCGGAAGCCTAACACAACCCTCCTCCTTTATCTGGGCTTGAGACTGTCAATGCAAGGGTGACTGGCAATGCAAGGGTGATCCCTTACATGAGTGGAGTTATAAAGAGATCAAAAGCCATAACAAAATTTTAAATCTCTTTACCCTCCTCATTTATATCTCCAAAACCATAGTTTCCATGAATGCCTTGATATCTTAATGTATCTTTACTAACATGTCCATTTAAATCTTCTCCTAAACAAATCATCTCCCTTTTATGGAATTCTTTGAAGTACCTTATCTAACTCATCTTAGAAAACCTTCTTTATACTATCTTCTAATCTTATTTGGGATGCATAAACTCAAACTATATTAAAAGCCTCTATTCTTAATACTAATTTCACCATCACAATTTGATTACCATATCGATATATGTCTAACCATTTCAAGCTTTTTCTTTCCTAATTATCATAATTTAAAACTTATATTTTCAATCTCTTTTGTTTTCACCAACCCACTTTGTCTCTCGTGAACATAAAATTTGAATCTTTCTCTGAATCATAGTATCTATCACTTCGATTAACTTACCGGTCAATGTTCTGTATCAATACAAATCTTATTATCTAGGACTAGCTTTGTAACCCCGCATCGGTCCATTCTTAAAATACGGAGA